>WYDI02031343.1:0-46351 GCA_009867235.2 Psittacus erithacus
CGGCTTCCCCTCCTCCCTGGCAGAGCATGAGGCTCAGAAAGTCCTTGGTCAGAGTAAACATTACTGAGCAACAACTATAAACATCGGTGTTATCAGTGCTGTTCCCAGGCCAAAAGTCAAAAACATAGCACTGCGCCAGCTACTAAGAAGGAGAAAAAATGACTGCTACTGCTGAACCCAGGACACATATTTATAGAGCAATGCTATAAATCAGAAAGAACAACTATCACCATGTTAACACATTAACTTTGTTATAAGAATTTCAAAGCTGAGCTCTGTCTGGTTGCCTTAGAGATCTCAATAAACACACTAGGCAACTTGCTTTTGTAAGCTTTTCTCTCTGATAAAGGCACCCAAATTAAAGTCAGGAATGAAGTTGACACTTGGGTATCACAATGTCCTCTGAGTGACTGCACACTTGAAAAGTCTTAGTGGTATTTCAACTTCAAAGACATCTCAGTCTTGGGCACAGCTGCCAACCTCACATCTATAGGTGGAATAAAAAACAAAGGAAGAAAGAAACAGTACCTCTCCTTGCCCAAAACACCTTTACCTACCTGCACAGCCAAAAGCTAGGTGATACCTAGAAGAGGGGCTGAATTTGACACAACACACATTAGCCTTGGCCTCAATGCTTGCTACCGAGTTGTCCAAGTTGGTAGACCACAGCTTCACTAGAGAAACAGAAAAAGAGAAATGAGTAAGCACACACACACACAAAACCAAATCCCCCCCAATCCCCCTGCCAACCAACCAAAAAAAAAAAAAAAAAAATAAATCAACCTCATCTGAAAGGCATCAAACCTAGTTATTTTATAAATAAGATTTTGGAAAGCCTCAGTTGCCAAGATGTTAGTGATTATAAAGGGTTAGTTGTCACCAGTGGTTGGTAAATTTGAGAACAATCTCAATTTGCACTATAAATATTCTGCCTACCTCTACACATACGAGATTCTGAAAGTCCCCATCCTGCACTGCTGAGAACATCAAAGCAGGTGACTAACCACATGTTATAATCTCAGGGTTTAAGACTATTGGAGTACAAATTCACATAACCAAGAACAGGAAGGCTTACATCCTTTCTTGTTCCTTGTCCCTTCACTGAGATGCAAGAACTCCATGGCAGAACTGCTTTGCACAGAATAAATATATCTAATTGTATGCTTGAGCACAGTGAATGAGAACAATTTGCTTTATTCTCAAGAAACTGGCACAGAGCAGAAATAAATTAGTATGCTGGCTTCCTATGATGATATATTCCCTTGGTACAAGAACTGCACTGTTCCACAAGACTACTGCATGAACGCCGATTAAACTACATGGTACAGAATGAACTCATACCCCAAGCAGTCACTTCTCCACTTCACAGGACGACCAACAGAAAACAGTCTCTTTTCAAAATACAGCCTTCCCGACCCTCCACAAACACTTCAAATACCTTTTAACCTTAAGATGAGGAGTGCTAGTGCTCCCTACATAGCCAATCTTACTCTTATAAGCTAGAGATGAAGCACTTTGTCCTCGGTTCAGATGAAGGGGCAGCACATTGGCATCAAGCCCTGTTGAAGCCTACATAGCAGGAAGTAAGCCTTAAATATCCTCCTTTTCCTCTTTTCTTCATGAGTGGGTTGTGCTGCACTTGACTATCATGATCAGCATGCTGAGGCAGGAAGCAGAGCAAGCTGAAGCCAACGTTCAAATATACAAGAGATACATGAAGGCTAATCCCCTAAGAGCTCCCCATGAGCTGCCTGGGCTTCTTCAGATCTGCAGCCAATGGGCCCTCTGCTGTCTTTTTACAGAAAGCTCACTCTGGAAGTGAAGTAAGCAAAAGTGGCAGAAGAACAGGAATCTTGTTATTCACTGTGGTTGATACATGAGTGGCTTTGTAGGAGAAGCAAGGTTTCCACATGGATTACCCAAGGATGTTTTAGATGCTGAAGGAAACACTCACAGGTTTGTTCTAGTACACCTACTTCATAACAGCATGGCAAGCAATGAAAAGCAACACGATTGTGCCATTTCTGATCATTTCTAGGAGAACTGCTTGAAGGAGGAAGCTGATGCATGACTACTCAGAACACACCAAGTAATCTTTTTAAGTACTGTACTGTGTAGGTATTTCACAGCTGCCTGGAGTCATTATAAAGCAGCACATACACACACACACCAGCAACACTGATGCACAAAAGTATTATGCAAAATTCAATGAAAACAGAATCCACCCCGTTGTTGATTTTCAGAAATAAGTCCACTCTCATTTACCAGAGCTGTAATGTTTATCTAGCTACATTTCTAAATGAAACTAACTGCTTTGCAAGCATGGCTTAAGATGCTCCCTTCTCCCAGGCAAGACTGGATGATATACCTCCTCCATCATGTTCTGTGCTTTGGGGCAGAGAGTGGAATGAAGCCAGGAAAGACAATTTTGCAAAACAATAAAATATTAGCATTGTGCTTTAATGAACAGACACCAGGAGATGTACAGTATAAGCTGCAGTGACAGTAGAGGACATCAAGTTTATGGCTGAGATGGTATAAGGAATCAAATATCACAATTACAAGAGGAGAATGCTGGCAGACAACATTGCTTCAACTTGAGGCATGTGAGGAGATAAAATGATCCCAGAGCAATGATCTGCCCAAATTTAGTAGTAAAACCACACACACTTGTCATGAAGCCTTCCAACCAGGTATCAATATTTAAAGTTGCATCCAAAGCAACCAAGTCTCTCCTTGACACCCCCTCTACCAAATGTCCATCTGGTCTCAGTTTTGTAGTAGAAGTTCATTAAGGGCTCAGTTTCAACTTAGTTCCTTTTTTCATTCAGGTTTTCAGGTCATAAACTGAGCCATTTAATCTGGTGATGAGTCAACCTGTGTGTTCAAAGCCATCATAATATTCATTACAACTGACAGACACAGATTAGTCTGCAATTTCTGTGATCTAACTGCTATGGGATATGCTGGGCTCCAATTATATCTTAGTCAAGACCATATAACAGGATACATGTGACATAACACGTAATGAAACATGTCAAGTTTTACCTGGAACTGCCCATTATTTTTTAAGAAGAACTGACAGGTTAATAAAGCATAATTTATATGAGTAGAGTTTATTTGCTGTAGCTTTCAGCAATTCTGCTGAGGTTGAGGCAGTAATTATACAAGGTACAGATGTCCTGATAATACCTAGAATTCTGCTGATAAGACAAGCAACCATCTGAGATTGACTATTTCTGAAACACGTGTTTTCAAAACATGCTTCCTACATGCTGCCAAGAGAAACATCTCTATGTGGCCCAATGTCTTCTCCTCAACAAAGTAGTAAGATGCCTCCAGAACAGCTTTTTTAGTTTAAAATGTTTAGGTTTTTTTTGAGGTATTTTGTATTTCATTGGAGCTTTGCACCAAATGTGTAAGTTTATAAATTAATTTTCTGTGTCTAAACACTGACTAGAAGAGTACTGCAATAGCTGAATGTGTCAACATACAGAATTGGTACACTGATAGTAAAGATACTTCACCCAGCCCGTCACTCTTGCAATTCTTATCTGCTTATGTGATGGAGACCTTGCTGCTACTCCAGAAAAGGTACAAACCAGGAATAGGATACTGCTACCAGAAAACTCATTTGCACAGATTAGGGGAATCCCTAGGAAAGGAGGAAGCTTCTGAATTGGTAATGACCACAGGACGCTTCTCCTGGCATAAGACATGGCCAGACAGGTATTTTGGTTGGTATTTTAACTCCCAACATCACCTTGACCTTTCAAGGCATTCCCAGTTGAATTCAACAATCCCACAATTCTTTAGGGAGTTACTGAACTTCTTTTAGCCAGAAAAATGATCAAACTGAAAGTTCAACCTGATATTTTAAGATCAATAAACAGGTACCTATACCTCTAGTTAATCAGCAGAAGCTGAAGGAGCAAAGTTTTACTGAAAATGAAGCCCCGAACAATTCTCTGGAAGTCTTCAACAAAGCTGAGGAGCAAACTCTGATCAGGAGTTCTCAAGTTAGCTCCCTTTATATGCTTGCTTTTTTTTTTTATGAAGCTGACTGCAAATCTGCCTTGCGCCTCCAAATTCAGGAGGGCTAGAAAAAAAAAAAACAGCTGTAGCACTGGTACCAGTGGTCTCACTTACTAAGGCAGCATGGAAATTACTTTCCTTAGATGGAATGAATCAGACGCTTGCATTCCTCCTTGCCATGAGACAATGAAAAATAACCTCTTGCTACAGCTCAGAGCTCTCAGGTGCTCCTGTTCTGCTCCACCTTTTGGTTTTGAGCCAGAATAGTGAAGGGATTACAGCTTACAGAAAGGACCTAAACTCAAGGCTCTCACTTTAGTTGAATTTGTCAGTACTGCTGGTAACTCCTCAAGGTTCAAAAACAAACCCCAGAGCAGAGAACAAATACTTGATCAGTCTAAAACAGGTCTCCATCCCAGTGGAGACTTAAATTCTACCCCCACGGCAAAATAAATCACAAAATATTTTACTCTTTCTCATCTGCCAACTCTACCATGTCCATTAAACTACACTCCCAATTCAAAACAGGCAGCTGTAAGTCATTAGCTAAGTGCACTAGCTCAAGACCCACCTTGGCACTTCGACAGCATTATTTTGCTTTCACAAAATTAAATAACCTTTCTCCTCCAACAGCAGAAATTCACCTTTTCCTACTTACATGAGATCATAGCTCCTGCCATAATTATGTGCATAAAAACTGAAATTAAGACTGTGTCATTTTCCCAAGCTGCATGTAGCACAAGTAAACACTTTAATTTTGCTCACTGCTGTCTAGTCAGGGTACACTTTTGGGTCTCTATAGACATACACATTTACCTTCTCCCCTTTAAAAGGGAAGGGCATGACAACTACAGATAAAAGTGACATTTTGATACACACAGTTACTTCAAATACAATAATACTTTTAAGCTGTCATTATCTGCTATTCAAGATCTTCCACAAATAAGCATCCTGGATTACCTTCATCTAACAAGGACAATGAATCTTACCCCTAACAGCACTCCGTTTGTCAGCATCCCCTTTCTGTGCCTGAGCACTGGCAGAGACAGCTCTGAAGCACAGGATTTTTCATCTAAGAGCTCCTTCCCCAGTACATCTCTACCAAGCACAGCAAGTGCTCTAAAAATTAATTTCCAGCCTGAAAAGACCGAGGAGAGACAGGCAAGCGGGAAGAACTGGCAAAGCTGTCACTTTTTGCTGGCTTGTCCTGATCACTTGACAGGAAAGTGTTACAGTCCTGCTTTCTGGGGAAGTGCAGCGAGATAACCTCCAATTATCCTGGTCACACCCGTATCTATCAGCATTGAGATTTCTTATTAGAAAGCAGAGTGTGGCCTTACACAAACAGAAATAAAAAAAGATGTCATCGGTGTTACTTTTTCCTCTCATTTAACCATTTCAATGTGATCACTGAAGTGGAAGGTCAACCCTGTAACATTAATTTGGACATTTGATACTATTGCTCTGTACCTTGAAGACTTCTAAAACCTGTGCTTATTTCAAACACTTCCACACAGAACTCCATTTGTCTCTAAAGGGCTTGTTACATACGCAAATCACAGACAAATCATGGTAGAAGGATAAACTGTTCCAGCCCAGTTTTATTCACTGAAAACCACAATACACTTTCATAAGACCTTTGTGAATTAAATGCAAGTTATGTCAATCTGCAGACTTCATTTCAATAATTTCTAAATAAACATTTCATTTTTAGAGACTATTACAGAAGTGAACTGTTAAACTGCAGACAGGAGCTCTGCTTGCAGCTGGCTTCCCAGAACTGGACAACTTCTTAACATGCTAATAAATGCATGCCTACCTGGCAGATAAGCTTTTTCAAATGCATAGCATTGAGTGAGGAGCAGCCTGATGAAGAGGCTGATAATTTACAAGGTGAATGTTCATTCCTGCTGCATTTAAGCACATGGAAAACACTCTTGACTTCCACCAAAAAAGGGGGGCAAGTGTATCAAAAACATTAAAGATTATGTTTAAGGTGGGTTTCAAAAGTCACATTTTGTAAATGGAATTGCAAGTTACATTAAGACTGTCAAATGCAACAGAGGCACACTAATACAGCCTTCTTTTGAAACAGCATTTAAAAGCATTTTAGAGGGGGAGCAGCTTGCAAAGTTTAATGCTTATGAAAAATTAATTAATCGTTTCAAAGCAAATCATGAAGAGCTCTGTCCAGAGCTGTATCAGCCCACGTGGGAGAGTGGATCCTCACAGACTATGAAATGAACTCTAAAGCTCTTGCTGCTTAGTAACTCTAATTTGATACTAAAAATATATTACAGATAAAAATCTTGTTCATTAGGGATGAAGAATACTACATGTAGCTCAATGCTATAATTTTCTTTAAAAGTTTCCTATTTCTTCTTAGAAGAGGAACATTTTTCTACCAGTATGTTGGGAAGAGCTTGTGTTAAGGGTTCTGCAAAAGCTCGTTGTCAAACAGATCCTGGAGCATGGAAAGCTGAGAGCTACTCTTAGTGCTCCCATTGAGTCCACCAACCCTGTTGAGCTCCGAGAAACACACCGCACAACATGAAAGCAGGAAGCTTCTTGTTGCAAAGTCTTTAATATTCAGAGCTACAGTTAAAAACAGCAGCAGGCATTTTTAACTTCTGCCTTTTTACTGACAGCCTCGCTTTTGAAATATAAATACATGCTCTTTTGAAAGGCCCTGAGGCTTTAACCCAACAAGTTTAACTAATGTGAAACACATTTTGCTCTGTTTATTGCCCTAGAAAATGCTAGCTAGAGAGCATATTATCCCAAAAACGTGAACACCAAGAGATCTTAATTCAAACAAAGCCTCTCCTCCTCCAAAATCTGAGAAGTTCAATAGTATCTTGACACATTGTCACTTCAACTACAATATTAAAGGCATCTGAGGAATTAACTACTTTAAATATCCCATATATGTTCCTCAAAGGATATAGACAGAGTGTAAGCCTTCTGCACAGAGACTGAAAAAGAATACTACCTTTGGCATCATCAGAGCCTGAAGCCAATAGCTTTGGGTCCATCAAATTAAAATCAACACTCCAGCACCTTTTCTCATGCTCCTGTTTAGAGAAACAAGAAAAATATTGCAATGTAGTGAGCTGTATTAATCTGATAAAATAGTAAAAGAAAAGACATGCTGTCTGCTATAAACTGTCAACAGAGCCCTGGACAAAGAAGCTTACTATGTTTAGCAGTTTCTCAAAAACTATCGTTTCTCCCAATAAGACAAATGCTTGTAGCATGACAGATGTGCAACGAAGGCAGAATATCAGAGTAGCAATTTTAAAACTGTTTTTGGTGAGTTTATTTTTTTCCCCCCTCCTTTTTGTTGAAAGAATATTTCAGGAAATATACATTAAAGATCTGCTTTTGGACTACAGTTTGACTTGCTCAGATTCCACTGTGTGCTGTTGCTTATTCTAGTAGATCACAATGGTATCTCCCAATACTGGTAAGATGCCCATTCAAAGCTACTTCAAACACCTCCTGTCTGAAAGTCCAGGAAATCCTCACTTCCCTGTTGAGTTATTAAACAGAACTTCTGGTGTCTAATCCTGTAGTTTTCCACTCAAATATCTTACAAGATTGCACACTCTTTCCCAACATACTGACAGCTGTATTTGCTCTGCTGGCACATCCTACATGAAAGCAATTGAACAAAACCTAGAATTCAGTAAAACCCTTTGTTTAAAGCCTTCACACTGGCTTGCAAGATGATGACATGAAAAGCTCGCCAGGACAAAGTCACTAACAGATTTCTAATACAAGTGAAGCAGATGTTAGTATGGATGCTTCTATGCAAATCCAAATAAAAAATTCAAGTAATCCGATAGGAAGCAAAATTAGTTTGTTATAAGATAAGCAACAGCCGCTCCTCTCCAGGTTCACTATTCAGCCTCAAAGAAATGCTAAATATATTTGAGGGGAAAACTGATAAGATTTTTATCCAGTGTAATTTATTTTTAATTGAGATATACAAAGAATTAACAAAACCAAGCATTATAAAATGGCCACAACACAATGAAAAGGTAAACAAAAGCTTTAATAGGTATTAAAACTTATGTCGAACTGTCAAGAAATGAGAACTGAAGGCCAGTCTGCAGTTCATTATCACTGACCAGTTGCAATGCACTATGCTACCTATACAACAGCCTGCAGCACTTCCAGCCCCTCCCCAAATGGAGTAACCTTTCTTCCAACCTCCTTAATTCTGATCACAAGGCTCTCAGAATCCAATATATAGAAACACAATGTTCAAACTGCATGAATAGACAAAATGCCAGAAACCTCTCCTGAAACAGGTCTCACTGTTGGGCTCAGCTCACTTGCATGCACGCCCTGCTCTGCTGAGCACAGGACTGTATCAGGAAGGGTTCTGCCTACTCCTCCGTTCTCCACTTAAATCTGCATTTTGGTCTTCTATTTTATGAGCATCTGCAGCAGCAATCACTGCAGGATTTTACAAAAGGCTTTTGACAAAGACTGAAGAGGAACAGGTATGGAGAGACAGAGGTTTCTAAAGAAAGGAGAGACAAACAGCTTCCAGAATCTACTTTCCCCCTGTGTAGATTCCTTGCTCGAAACCAGCAGCAAGAAAACGTCAACTGCTTCATGACTGTGTGACAAGATATAGCTGCTTCCCCCAGAAGACTAAAGCTCAATAAAGCTGTGTGGTTGAGACACGTTTACCAAACAGGAGGAGCATCCATTTCACACTGTGTAACAGAAAAGCCTGCTGCTGGACTAGAAGCAGAACATCAGACTAAGTACTGCTCCCCTAGTGTGGTTCACGGTGTGGGAAAGTGCTGCTTAATGATTGCACGTTACCTGGTAGACCTTGGATCTTTGTCCTGTGAATCCATCCCAAAGGATGACGGTGCCTTCATAGTCACTGCTGGCTAGCAGGTTTTTGTGATAACTACTCCAGCTGATACAGCTTAAAAAGAAAAAGAGCCCCAGTCAGTCCTACCTTAAATAACACCTTCCAACACAAAAATCATTTTTGCAATGCATCAGACAATTAGTGCCTGCAAAGCATGCAGCATTTGATCAAGCCACATCACTGAAACATTCAGGAAAGGACAATGCCAAAATCCATCAGAAATATAATGAATATTCCTTCCTCTACAAACTAAAAGAAAAGCTTAAGCTTATTTGCTTAAGTGACATTGCCGCCCTCAAAATGAAATGCTAGGCTTTGGGATTATTTTTATTTGTAATGAATTAATTTCTAAAAGTGCAATTATTTGCTACTTGAATTCCACACAAATTCTCACAGAGAGCCCAGGGTTTGACTTCTTAGCCTCCTGCCAATAGTTACTATTATTATTACTAACATAAAGATAGCTATTTACCTAACAGGAGCTATATGTGTAAGACACACAGCTGCATAAATGCTAAATCAATCTCTCACCTGGCATGTACTGCTCTATATATGAACTTACGTGCAAATCAAAGTTTGACTTCTGAGAAACTTTGTGCATTTACCAAAAACTGAAAGAAAACACTCCACTTCCTATCCAGAAGGAAACAGCAGTTTGTTTGCTATGGGCAGTTTAGGAGCCATTTCTGATTGAGAACTGCAAAATTTATCACACAGGTTTATATTTTAAACTGAATTAAGTGGCTGTGCAAAACTAAATTACAGTTCCATTGACAACTCTAACCATCAGCAGACAAAACAAGAGCAGCAACACTGCCAAGTCACATGAGTAGCATTCTGGCACTATGCCTCCACTCTGACTCCCAAAAAATGTGACAGAGGTAAGAAAATTTGTAATACTTGTTCACCAATTTTTGGACCATCTGGCAGAGAAACTAGCCAGTTGGTGTCAACAGTGATGCATGTAGCGGAAGCTAAACTGACAGATCCAATTCATGCAGGTCCTCAAACAGCTCGGACACAGTTAATTAGATTATGGTAGCCCTGGGGCTAAGTTTTAACCAACAGTTCAAGCTAGAACCCCATGGCTGTGTAACTTTTTAGTACTGCTTTGATCTGTGCAGCTACACATTGAAATATGATGTAGGTACATAGATACTGACTTAGGAGTATTATACCTTGGCAAATTCTTGGTTCCACTATACACTTGCCTCCTGTTTTCCTTACAAATTTACAGACAGAAGAGGAAAAATCCTTTTCCTTTAAGATGAGTTAAATATAAACACTTGTCTTTCAATTGAATAACAGCAACTAGCATTGATGTTCTACTGCTAATTACAGTCAAACAACTTACTGTGGTGTGACTTTTATAACTACAGAGGGACTATACATACCAACCACTTAGTATAAGGTCACCACTATTTAGCTGCATGGAATCAACAAGCTTAACTGAGGTTCCAGTACAGACAAATAACAGGAAGCAAGAAACTCATCTTTTAAGACAAATTTGAAGAAATACAAGGAAGGAGTAACATGGTACTGGTGCTTGCATCAGCAGGAAACTTCACCGAGTGATCTAAACACTTCCAGCTCTGACTTTGCCTGTCTGCACAAGTTAATCTGTAACTTATAGAAATAAGATGAAGTCGTCCAACAGCAGTGACTTTCTGCAAACCTCTCACACTACTGCATGATGCTTGGAGAAAACATTCAGGACACACCTTCTCCAGTGGACCACTGGAAGCTTTTTTTAGAACTACTTCTCCTTGTCTGCACCTCTATCTATGGTCTGTTCACACACATGCACATTTCCTTCTTATAACAGCATCACCTGGTTTTAAAACTTTGGATTCAGAAACTTAACAGTTTTATTTACCCAATGTAAGTCATTCCCTTTAACCATCAGCTGCTAAGAAGATGGTCAAGGTGGTGAAGCTCAGCCAATGTTTTCCCTAGTTCCACCTCTTCCATGATACATCATTAATTAGAAAATGCTAGCATCCTCAGACATTGTACATACAAGGACTGTCCAAAATGCTATCATCAAGGAGCTATCATTATGCCAGCTCTCCTACCAATAGTTACCCACACAAAAAAGCAGGTCTTGACAGTCTGTAATTTACTAGAAGCCTCATTCAGAGATGCTGAAGTGGCTCCCTGAGGATCAAATGCAGCTGGTAGGCATTGCCCACCAAGACCATGAGGTGAACATTGTAGCGGTCCAGAGATAACCGTATCTGACATCTGGAGTCTTGAGCAGTCACTCACTGACCACAAAAACAGCTGACAGCCCTACAGCTACAATACAGTAAGGCTCTGGGCTGGGAGCAGTCTCCAATTAATGGCAGAAGGGTAGACACTGCACTAGACATTTATGGCTTCAAACCTGTTTCCTCTA
This sequence comes from Psittacus erithacus, assembly GCA_009867235.2. Taxonomy (NCBI): domain Eukaryota; kingdom Metazoa; phylum Chordata; class Aves; order Psittaciformes; family Psittacidae; genus Psittacus; species Psittacus erithacus. The sequence continues at coordinate 11,331 of WYDI02031343.1, forward strand.
CTATCTTATCTCTGCTCAAGTCAGGGCTTCTTGAAAGAAGCTTAAGGGGAAGAAAACAAAGCAGTCTAAGTTCAGCAGTCACACAAAACCAGGAAGAATACAGCCCAGGGCTTAATCTTAGAGAAGGCAGTTTTCTATCTGGATGGCTTTGACAGCATGTCAGGCATTATCAGCAGGTGGAGAGGTCCTAGAGAAAGATAGACATGCTGGAGCCATCTTGGCTCGTTAGAGGATGGATGCTCTGTGCTAGAGGAGCATGAGATCCACAGCTGACCAGCAGAAAAGAGCTGGGTGTTGTCAACTGAACTATGAAAAGAATAATCATGTAACTGTATCTTGGAAAAAAAGAAATCACCTCAGATGATTAAAGTTAGGAACCAGTGAGTAGGTTGAAAAATATGAAAGACAGTTGAACAGTTGTGTTTGAGATGTGATAGATATAAGGACATAAGAAGTGTCAGGTTTGCAGGGAGAGGTAATATTTTATCATCTCAGTCAACTTAGATGGAGAAAAATTAAGGGCTTCTGCACCCAAAAGCATGCCCATTAGGTCTGGCACAGCAAAGATCAACCTAAGCATTCTTTCCCACCTAAGTCTGATTCTGTTAACGAGGGGTTAACACTCACTTGGAAAGCATTTGTAGATAGACTGAAAGGGGGAAACAGCAACGGACAGGTGAAAAATGTTTAGGGATCTGCAGCCACTAAGTGGTTCAATTAACACCTTTTAAGTCACACACACCACAAGACTTTCATTTTTAAGGAATACGATTAAAGGATCCTAATAAGACAAACCCAAGCCTGTTCCAGCTCTCTGCCTTAATTCTTCCCTCATGACCACCCACCATTTTTTACAAAGTCTGAAACTAGAGTTTTCTCATTGACATTGCAATACGTGAGCTTCCCCAAAAGCTAAATTATCAGAAGTAGCCTTTGTAGAGCACAGTTCAGGGTTTGATCAGGTGGAGGGGAGCTCCCTCTCCAGGTTAAGAATGCTTTTTACCAAGCTGTCCTTTGACTGTATTCTCTGACATCTGTGATGACACAGGCCTGAAAGAAGCTGCCCTGGAGGTGAGACATGTGGCTTACTGGGACCCACAAACTGCTGAGAAGCTATTGCCATGCTCCCCTCAAAGGGAAGCACTGATCTTTCTACTTGTCCAACACAGGGTACTTTGAAATGTTGAAATTTCGAAGACCTCTACATTTTTTGAGTTCTCGAGATGTTATCACAAGTAACAAATTGAGTAACAGACTCAGAAACACATGGGGGAGCAAGCTGGAGAAGGAAAAAAAAAAAAAAAAAGAAAAAAAAAGGCAAAGGTGAGAAGGAGCAAAAGTGAAGCTTACACAGCCCCCAGGCAGGTTAAACATTGAACCCTCAGAATTTAATAAAAGTAACCTTAGGTAGACAACCTTCAGATGGCCTGCAGTCACATCCAGTGAGAAACTGAAATGCGGAGGCTATGAAATATGACACAAAAAATAGCTATCTAAGGTCAAGATAATGTATAATCCAACACTGGATTAAAAGGAACTGTACGAGGCCATCTTTTATTTTAAAAACTAGTAGCTGTATTCTTTTTTTCCCAGTTTTTGCTTTGTTCTTTAATCCAGAAATAGGGCAATAGTTACACTCCAAAGGCTTATCTTGCCTTAAAAGCTGTTATAGCTTTTCTTCCTAAGAGACTAGCTTGAAGAAACTTCAGTTGAAAACCACTCTCTGACCTCTGAAACACTCTCTTAACTTTGGGATCTGATCAGGACACATGGAAATCCCAACCCTGTAATCCCAATTCATGTGCACCCTTAATTTTATTCAGGGACACAAGTGGGCCAGCTCACTTAGTGTTGTCAGTCACACTGATGTTTATTTCATGAGTCAGTATTTTTACAGCTGAAATGTCTCAAATCCAGGATCAAGCTACCCAGTGTCAACCACCCCTCTGGCAGTGAGAGTTAAATGTGCTAATAATAAGGCACAAACTGCTGCGGTCTGACCTGCTTCCAAGTGTCAAGTGCTTCAGATGCAGTCTATTATCATGATTTAACTGATGCCCAGTAGTTCCAGGACTGAAATATTTTTAAGGAAGTGATCTACTACTGCAGTGAACATCCAATGCTAACCAAATACTTCAGAGACATACAGAATTACATTACCATTATGAAGGTTTAGGGGGAAAAAAAAGCCCCAAAACCACCTACAACTTTTTTCTAATCAATCTAAAGAAAAACTCTAGTAGGGTTCAGAGACAAATACTTTTAAAGAAAAACTTCATCTTCTTGCAAAGTGAAGCAGGTACTCTGAAAATTGTAATTAATGGAAGTTAAAGGTATATTTCCTTATAACCTGTTAAGCGTCAAATGCTTTCTGCATTGGAAATACAGACATCCAACACAACTACTTGTGAGGTTTATCAGCATTAAGAGAGTCCATACCTCTCCAAATGGCAAAGACACTATGATGAAAAACACCGTATGACAAGTTTTAGCTTAATTTCAACTTAACAGTGAGAACTGACTCCCATTTTGAAAACTGACAGCAATATGCCCATGAACCGCTATGAGGACAGAGCAATCACGCATGCAATTTATTGACACCAAAAAAATTAAAACAAAATGCTAGCAGCCTCCTGAAAAACAGCCTACTGATGCTTTGCTTCTACTGCAGTTGACTAAAAAGATGCAGCAGATTTTGGAGGTTTGTGGTAACATCTATCACTGAGGTACAGATGCTGCAAACACACAGTGGTGAGCATGCAGAATACTAAACACAGATTTCAAAGGCGTGTTTACCTAACCACACTTACACATCACCTATTGTAGATTAACAAGGCCTAAAGCAAATTCTTATACCTGAATGCTAGATCTCCTTATTTTTCTCCCCCTCCGGCTTATGGCAAAACAACAAAACTGTCTCTCAAATACACCAGAGAAGAGCTGTGGCTCACTTCTAGCCCTTCATTCTCTTTTTGTCCTTTCCCATCTCCTCCTGCATAGGGGGAGCCACAGATTATTGTCTGTCATAGCTAGAGACACAGCAAGTCATAATTAGCTCACAGGGTACTGTTTATAGCTACTGCACAATGCCAGGATTTGTTTCTTGTACTGAAGCTATGAATCTGCAAATGGGATTTTTATGAGGATTTATGCGTCATCCTGTGTTTTTCCTGGAAGCTTATGCCACTGTCATTCCTGGGGGATGCAATGCACATTTACCAGAAACCCAACACACAGACTTCCTCCCCGTTCTTAAATATAGGGATAAGAAAGCTCAGCGCATTATGAAAAAAAGAATGCATTTAAGAAGCAGGTGGGTATAAAAAAGGGGGCTGGAGAGGAAGAAAGACTCAGCTACAGCTGGTACCAGGGCTCTGCTCCAGAAAAGCCTACAATCAATTACTGCTGGCATGAAGCTCAACCTTTCAGCAGGCACCCAGCTGGCACGAGGCAGAGCACGACTGGGCTGGTGCCAATCCTGTCCCAGGCAAGGGCTTCCCTTCCTGCAGCTGCTTTAGGCCAACAGACTTGCTCTTGGCCTAGAGTCACCACAAATGCTGTCACCTCTCTGCTTTTATAAAAGCCCATCAGAGCTGCTGCTCCTCCAAAAGCTGAGTCACCGACATAACCACTAATGATTTATGTTCCAGCATCATCACCCTGAACAAGGTTAACCAGGATCAATTTAATCAGAAGAGACATGTCACCAGATCCCATCTGCACACAGACCCACACATCTCTGCTGGGAAGAGAGGTACCACCCATGTGCCACAGCAAAAATATGTCTGATTTTGATATCAGAAAGGGCACTAGCATGTGGACTAAGCCCCTGGAAGAAGCTGCACCTCCACCCAAACTAAGATCAACAGCTTTAAGCCAAAGCTTTTTACAAAAAGCAGGCTTCATGCGTTTATTTTTTATTATAATACAGTCACATTTTCAGCATACTGCAATATTCTGTAATGGAATTACAGCCTTCATATAACTTCTCCCTCAAGCTACACCATTTCAAAATAGCAAGTTATTACGCTGCTCAACACTGTGTCAGCAAGCACCAGCACCAGTGACTGGCAGCATAGCTAATGGATATAGCAAGGATGCATCTGGCTGACAGCCTAACTTGATTTGTCAAAACCAAAAGCACCTGCATGACAAAAGAAGGTTTGTATGATGTGGAGGTGCCAGTGGGCGTGGGGGGAGAGGAACATGCACTCCTTCAGAGAAATTAAAGAAACTAGGGCAAGGAAATGAAAGAGGAGGACCCTGTCAGAGGACAATGCATTTAGCATCGTCATAAATATATAATGTATAGATGCATGAAGTTTCCAAGACAAAGAAGAAATCCTGAATGCAAGCAGTGTCTTGTCCAGTGCACAAGGCTGACATGAGTAACATCACTGAAGGTGCTAACGCAGCTCTCCTCACCAGCAGCCGCCAAGAGAAGGGAGAACAAACAACTTCCTAATTCCTGGCAGGATCATCGGTGTACATCCCTGTCAAATTTGAAGTAGCAGGTTTAGAAGTTCTCAGACTGACCAAGGAATACTAAACACATTGCTTTTCCCATTCTAATTAAGACAGATGGTATTAACTGACTGCTAGATTGTTCTCTTATTCTGCTCTTCTCTCCAGAATAATGAAGCTGGATAGTGTGAGCTCTGCTATGAAATAGGCAAAAATGCTGAACATTTCACAAATCCAGCAAAAAACAAGCTCCATAATCGGTATGGCTTATCATACAAATCCCTCTCAGACTGTTTTTACTCATCTTTTTATCAGTCCAAGGGTCAGCTGCATTTACATCTTTTTCTTCATAAAACAGTGTTACACAGTTCACAAAATAATCAGCATGATTGATATAGGAGTAACTGATCTATCTTAAGAAACATGTCAGCTACAAAATGAAGCATGCCTTTTATGCTACAAAGTAGGCTTGCAAGCATTATTAATCTGGTTGCACAACATTTTGTTCTCATGGAAGCCGGACTGTTACATAAATTTATTACTTACACTTCTGTGGGTGCTTGACTGTTTTTAAAATGCACAGTAACAAATAAAAACAAATTAGTTCAACAGAGATGCTGGATACTTGTATTATAATACTGAATTGGCTTGATTGCCCATATTATTTACTTTTGAGTTTTAACAGAATTTTTGAACTAGGATTTTTAAGTTATGTTAAAAGACAGATTCTTTCAATTGATGTTCTGACATGACAAACTGTATTTCTTTGGTTTAAGTAATCTAAAAAGATAAAAAATACGTTGACAGTAATGACAGAGGCACAGAAGCAAAAATCAAGCAAGGTCTTTTCCTATAAGCTTGATATTATGAGATTTGGCAGAACAGTACTTAGGGCAGACATAAACTCATAGGCAGAAGGTGCAAGTGAGGCACATTTCCTGGGGACTAGCAGCCTCTCAGCAGAATGGAAAAGGTCTGGCTGATGAAGAGAGCATGAAGGACTTGGTGGTTATTATGAAGAACCAAGCACAAAAGTTACACTGAGACAAGAGACTTTACCTGAAGCATATTCACTGCTCTGCTTTTACCCTTCTTTTAACTGAGTAGGTATGCAACAGCATTTGTAAGGAACACAAAAAAAGCAGTTCACTATCCTACCTCCCTTTCTCCTCTAGATATACAGGCCTGCTACTACCTTGGGCAAGCCCAGCATATGCCACTAACAGTGTTTATTCCACCCGATCCCACCAAGTTCAAAGCAAGCTCTCTATCAGCTCCTGCTTCCTCCCTTCCTTTCCCATTCCTACAATGGATAAGGAAAGCAAAACATTTACTGCACGTAAACAAGCAGGTAGAAAAGGCCCTCTGAGCTCAAATGCAAAGTCAGCACCTACCTGATTTTGGAATTACAGGTCATTTCATTCTCAGGGTAGTGAATATCCACCGCATCCTGAATGACTGTACCATACTCATAGACTTTAATCTTCTTTGTCACCCCAGCAATGGCAAAGTAGTCACAGTCTCGGTCGAACTCAATACTGAGGAATAAAAGCACAGGTTGAGAACTGTGTAACACAATGCATGTACTTACCAGCAGTGTATTTTACCACCTAAACATTTTGGTATAGTGGAGCCGAGAACCACAATTTGCAGTTAAGCAAATAACTCCATTCAGAACACCTTAATCAGGTCTGGCACACAGGCCAACAGCATAGAGTTCTTGCTCTCAGGTACCATTTTCTAACCCCTCCAAATACACCCACATCTCCATTTACTGAAACAGACTTTTTGTGGTAGCACACTCTCCCTCCACAGCCAGGATCTTTGTTCAGATGCAGATGCTCTAGAGGTTTTCCAATTCAGCCATACCACCTACATTGCATAGTACTCACATGTCAAAGCTGGCAGCTCGCCCTGGAAACATACTTAACATTCAGCTGCATGTTCTATGATCAACGTGCTATAGAATGACTGCCCACTGTTTTCTCTCTGTTACATTGCTGCATCCCTTCGCTCCTACATACAGCAGCTCAGTGAACTCTGAAGTGTTAAGGCAGAACAAACCAGTATTCGTGGGAAAAACCCTTCAAAATTCCCTGAGTAACAATAGAGGGTTGAAATATATATCATCAATACTGTAAAAACAATGCACACTATGACTTTCATTCTGGGTTGTTCACAGAAACAGAGGTGCCTTCTTTCTTGAACTGCAGGGCAAGTTTGTAATAGACATCAATGAAGTTGAAAGTAAAAGCAGTCACCTTCTAATAAAGTTAAGCTGCAAATGAGAAAAGCCTGGGGTTGTACATGAAATACATCTGAGAGAAAGACAGGCAGCAGGTTATAAACAGCTAATGTCATGGCTACCTTTGCAGCTTGGAAGGGCTTGAAAGAAATCTATTAGACACCCAGCAGTCAGGAAAATAAACCTGTTTTTCCGGCCTGCCTGCAGCCCATATCATTGCAGGGAAGGCAGGGTGAATGTGCACCTATACCTACCTCCTTCCAGGAGGATCAGCCTCTCCAAGACAAGCTTGCTACTCCCCCAGAAAGGGTTCGGAGGTTCCTATGATCAATAACCAGCTCTCCTCAAGACTCTTCACTAGGCAATAAATCTGTCTTTGCAAGGTCTCCTTTCAGATCCTTCCACACAGTAATTCACTTCGATTTCTGCTCTCCCTATCACAAGGGACCTCCCTACCTCAAGAAGCCAGAGCATTTGTGAACTAGGTGAGTTCTGAATGGCAGCAGAGAAAACTTAGTTTACACTATTTTCACATTTATACACCTTGAAAAATCCCAAGATCAGGGGTATTTAAAGCACCTTTCTACAATTATAAAGCAGTACACCAATTACAGGATGAGAGGGGGCTCTTTAGGCTGCCCCACAACTACAGCAGCTAGAGTTTTCTACCCCTTAAAGCTGAGAAGTCAAAGGCACCGCAGTACTTTCAAATTAAGCTAAATTTAAATGCCAGCAGAATTTTCAAGTCCTTGTAAAGAAGACATCATCAAGTTATTTTTAAACTATGGAAAGAAAAGATTGTTGATACGCAGTCTGACAGTATAAAATAATTAAATGAAACAGCCTACGACTTGGCCTTTTAACTAAGGCACCTAAACTCCTAAGTAGTAGCAGGAGACAGTTCCACTCAGAATTGCTTGCTTTCTAGAGGAGAAACGAGCTAGTTGGGTCAAACCTGCAAAATTGTAGGACTCCAACAGGCAAAGAAAAGGAACACACTCTCAGCTGGGGAATAAAGCAAGCAACCATAAATCGATTTAAACAGGAGAGGAAAAAAAAAAAAGTCATCTAAGCATCCAGATTGCTCCCTTCTGCCCTAGATCTACCCTAGTGCAATCACTTTTCATACAAACATGACCAAGCACCATTCAGACCTGTCTTATCTTAGCTCACCCTATTCTACAGGAGAATTTTATAATCAAAAGCCTGTATAACAATACAACGGATTTACTTATACCACAATCTTAACTGAGCCACTCTGCTTCTGCTCACTGCCCTGTGGAGTCAGGTAAAGTGCAACTAAACTGAAGGCAGTGATTAATCTACTTGAATTCAATTTATAACCTTAGCTTTCTGTTAAGGAAAAAAAATAATGTATTACAATGTCTGGTAAAAAGCCAAGTAATTAGAACAGAATAGAACCTCTCTCAGCCAGGGTGGGTTTGCTTCTCTAGCGTTAGTGGGTTTGTTTCTTTTTTTTTGTAATAGAGACACGCTGTAGACATAACAAATGAGTATTTCAGTATGCCTGTAGAAGTTAACACATCATTAAAAGAATAAAAAGCATCAACCAGTGAAATTGACTGTCAGTCGTGTGACCTTCGAACAGCATCAAAGACATTGCAGGGAGAAAAACAGATGCAGAAATAAATCACCACCTGTACAGATGTTTGCTGGCTGAAAGAAAGGCAGGCAAACCAGACACAGCAAGCTTAACACATACTTGCACCGTGGCTTCCATTACCTTTGTACAGTCCTGATGCAACAAGTGTTCTCATTTTCTATCAGTGTGAGATACACAAATTAAAACATTAACGATCTAAATAGCTAATCAAGGGGATTCTTTACGATATAAAAATACTCTTCATATTTGCAAAGCTCTGCTTCCCCATGGACTGATCAGGATTAGGACAAACAGCCAACTTGCACAGCAACATTCATTTTCATGCTCTTTTTTCCTACAAGTCTTCTAAATATGTTTAGTATTAAGCAAAGCTTATATGCATTTAACTATCTCAACAGTATTACTGTAACCCACTGCTCCAAATCTTTTCTGTCGTATAAGCATTTGCTTATACACAAGTTTATCTATATGTAAATTGACAAGAGGACTTAGTTTTATTTTGTCAAAAGACACAACAGGGCCAGCTCTTAAGAACAACATTCTGGTTTGCAGGTAATACATTCCTACAGTTGAAGTGAAATGGTCATAAGCACAATGATAACATGCAATAAAGTAATAGGAAATACTTCATCCTTTTTTGTCAAAAAAGGCCATTGAGTCGAGAGATAGCTAGACAACAGTATCCACTTCAGTTGGGGAGAGGCACAGTGCCACCAGTGAACCAAAGCAACACAAAATGTGCGTGCAGTGTTTCCTAATGTCCTGGTACAAAAAGGGCAATGTGTTTTTGTAGTACTATTTTTAAGTAGATTTAACATGGGACTGACAATTAATGTTTTCACCATCCCAGAGGGCAGATGCAGTACCAACTGGCTGTATGTACTTACAAACCTACCTCAGTCCTCCTTTAAACTCCACATAGCTGACCAAAGAGTAGCTGAATTTTGATAAGGAATCTTTTGGGAACACAATATATCCCGGATATTTGAAAATGAATTTATAAATGTGCAACACAATTTATTTGTAAAAATCTAATTGAAAGGAACTGATTGTTTTGCTCTAGGGAAAATAGAAGAGAGATCTCCTATTCCCGAGTAACTGAGGGCTTTTTTTTCCCCAAGAAGTTAATGACCAGTGTTCTATGGAAATACCACTAAGAGCTGCTCCAAAGTAAACACATTCTCAAGGATTCTGGTTTCTCTGTTGATTATCTTTATGCTCTATCTGTGAGATTGTAAATCAACGGCTTTATTTTAATGCTAAAACCTACAGCTACAAGTGCTCTCCAAAGTTAACAAATGGAATTACAAAATAAATTGCTTCTGAAACATATCTAGAAGCTTGGCTGGTGTTGAGGGTAGACCAGTGGGGAAAGAGGAAAATTTACCAGTTCTGCCACTGTATAAAGCCTTGCTACATCTGCATCCTGATGGTGCATGCAGTTGTTCCTTACACCAGGAGGACACATTGAAGTTAAAGAATACATACAGATGGGCAACTAAATTGATTAAAGTAATGAAGCAGCTGCCTTACTGTAAGGGTTATGAACAAGGTGACATTTACTGGTGTTCAGTAAGCCACTTCACACTAGGACTAGGAGGCACTCATCACAAGATTGATTTGGGACAGGCAAGAGTTTCCCCACTCTCAGTTACACTTTAGAAACCACACAGACACACCAAATACTTATTCCTGCAAGACGTAACGGTGGCAGAGTGAATACAAGAATCATAATCCATGAACAACTGATCCATACCAGATATTGACAGAAATAAACATGGATATACTCTTTAGTATGCCCAATGAAATGACTGTGGATCATTTGATTGGGATCTCAATATGACAATTCCACAAGCAGTAACTAGGCTGGCATGCTCTGTGGTCTTCTGCAGGGACAGCATAGGGCCAGATGCCCTTCAAACCAACCCCTGAGACATCTTACACTGTATTTGAAATTGTAGATCAAAGCACTCTGAGGGTGGGACTGGAGGGGCACCTAGCCCAGCAAGCTTCTGTGAAAAATGGGTACAAGCTGCATCTGTTCTTCCAAATCAGGATAAGGGAGTGGCTGCAATTAACTGCATTTGCCTTTAACTACCTGCACCACCAATTACAATTAAAGATCTGCAACCAACTGCTCCTTCTCTCCTTTCCATACACACTCTACAATTGTCACTATAATCACAAATGCCTCAACCCTGGCTTGGTAATGGCATCTGTGCCCATAGGAGTTGCCATTTCCATGAAGTAGATGACTCAGTCCCTCTTAAGGGACTAAAAATACACGTGCTTTCCTCCCTGACATACCAAAGCCTTTCAATTCTATTTCTACCTAATGTGGTGCTGTTTCTGTTTCTCTGACCCTGACCTCTGTCTTGCTGTGGCCCCATATTTAACTGCAACATGGATATGTTGTTCTCAGTTTTGGGGGACTGAATTGGTGAGAGGAAGGAGAGACAACAATGGCAGCTTTTGTTCTCCACATCCATTTCCTTAAAGTCTTTCTCTCTCTGTGCTGCAACTCCCTGCCCTCTGAAGTATGTCCTGTCACTTCTAAGAATCCTAAATCTCATGACTTATAGACATTTCCAATGCCCATTTTGCGGCACTTAAACATGAAATTTAGGTTACAATCTGGCACCATGGCTACCACTGCAGGCTGTTCAGCACCTGGGGTCAATACAGAAATTGGTATTAGCATCACACCTGAGAGACTGTTTTTACAGCAGGCTGGTATTTTAAGGCAAAATAATTAGTGTCACTAAGCATGTACTAGCATACTAATTTGTAGTTTTTAAAAACAAAGCTGTATTCAAGCACAGGAAGCTGCTATTACAGCACTCAGATTTTGTGCTCTATCAACTCCAAGTCTAGAAGTTGTTACCTACAGCAGTGAATGCTACTGAGACAAAACCTGAAGTTTCAGAAAAAGTCTGGGGTCCTTTTCGGTTTTTTCGTTGTTGGTTTGTTTGTTTTTGTTGTTGTTGCAGGTTTTTTTGCTGGTTGTTTCTTTTTGTTTGTGTGTTGTTTTTTTTTTTTTTCCAATAAAGGAACAGTTGTATTCGTTACTCTTTACACCAGAGCACCACCCAAATGAAAGTCACTGCTGCTATTTTGAAGTCCTTAACCCATGCCACAGGGACAAGGATAGACCAGCACTGGTTGAATTTATTCCTCAATTCAAATCCCTGTGCTGTAAGATGTTTTCCAAAATATAAACCGAGCAAGCATACCGTAAACCCATACAGGTTACTGCAATCTCTACTCAAAAACGACCACTTAAAGAAAAACCCTTCAATTCTCTAGACTGCTATATGGATAAATTAAAACGTATAAACAAAACTCCCCTTAAGTACATTCTACCAGAGAGCGAACACCTTCACCCCTAACAATCATATTAATTTGGGCTTGATGTGACTGCCAGATTACCAGAAAAAATGCCAAATTTGTCCTCTAATCAAGGTAAAGTTACTATGGCTACTATAATTATGGCCTCCCAATATATCAGATTCAAGTCTAATGGAAGTCTAATGAAAACTGTGAGACAGAGGACCCCAAGCTATTTCAGTTTGATCCCATTCCTTGGAGTTGTTTTGGATATTCCAGCTCCAGGTTCAGCAGCATCAGCTGCTGTTGAATGCACCACAGGTACCCTCCCCTGCTACCACACCTCCTCCAGGCTTCAAACTTTTGATAGGAATATGCTCCCCCTAAGCAAACCTCTATTTGAAGCATAAAGATAAGACACCAGAAAGTCAGTTCTGCATGTTGATTATCTACAACCCTTTCACAGCTGGGACACAGGCAGGGAAGGGCACTGTAGCAGTTCATTGAAGCCTGCACTGCACAGAGGACAGCCCTGGCTCTGGGCTGCTTTGGGAAAATGTTATTGCACCAGCCATACTGCAGTCACACTTTCAGCAGCCTTCTTGCAGCCCCAGTAGCCTGGAGTTCTATTTTGTTCTGTTTGAAGAAAGGCATAAAAAAGGTACCACGTTAACAAAGTAATGTCATTAGACCTAGTTCTAGGTGCACTTCATGCTTACAAAAATCCTTTTAAGTGTAATGAAATGCCATCAGTTCTAGCAGAGATCGCTTAGCAATACTCCTATTCCATAAACAGCTTGTTTAAAGGAGAACATTAAATCTGAATGTAGGAGGTTTGGTGGGCTTAGATCCATCTCACAGCTCTGAAATCAAACCCAACAGAGCTACTTTCATGCTTTGTCATTGCTAGATAAAACAGAGTCAGTCTTTTTTTAAACCCAACGAGAGAATATACTACACTATGAGATTAATTGTGCTACCTGCAATAGCTCAACTTCCAGAGCCAGGATCCTCTCTACTTTGGGGGAAGCAAGCCAAAGTGACCCGGAACCTAATCTTCTCTAAATACAACCCAAAATCTCCTAGGAAGCCATAGCAGACTTCTAGCTTTATCTGAAAGACTATAGCTACAGACATCCTGTTCTACTGTATAAGGTTTTTTTAATACATGTATTCAGGGAAACCTGGCTTAATTAGCACTAATGATGAGAAAACGTATAGGGAACTACTGAATTTTGCAAGCAACTGAACATAAAGCGTATTGATAAAAAGCCACTTTACTGCTAGACGATGCTCTTTTGCATGCTGAAAAGATGATGACAATCCCAGGGTTTATATGCCAGATACACAGAAGTACAATGAGCCAAAGCTGCTGCAAACAACTACCATGCAAGTTAATGAGGATTAGATTCAGGTTTTCCACAAACACCATTTAAAATAAGCTAGAGTAGGGAAACATTAACTAAAAATGCCAGCAGTTAAATGCAGAATGTTTCTTCTGACACTATTTAAAATTCAAGCCAATTTATCAGTCTGCCCTCTATAATATTTTGGGTAACCTATCTACATTCTTAAGCCAGGATCTGACATTTTGCCCAGCTGGGCCGATACACAGCAGGTTACAATAGCTCTAATAGTAGCAGGAGCACAGCCTCAACATTACAAAACGCTACAGTGGAAAATGTTTTAAGTCTCAAAATATACTCAGCTGCCCTCTTTCTGCATTCAAGCTTAGGAAACATTGTCAGGAAGAAACATAGCAGCCTCTGTGCAAGCTGTATAAGGAGCAGGTTTGAGAGACCAAATAACTGCTCCACGCTGAGTTGCAAGGTTGTCTGCACAGTGGTATCATCTTATCAGGATTATGCCATTAAACAGGCAGGAACTCAGTTGTGATAGATACTGAAGTGTCTCCTAAATATAAGCCCATTCGAAAGCTGGCAAGCTTGTTTTCAAGCCTCCAAATTTATTACTACACCAACAGGGATTTTGTTTCTTCAAAATTGAGCACAGAAGCTTCTGACAGAGCCAAACAGAGAAGGGAACAAGTATACCTGAAAGAGCTCAGCGCAGGAGATCTCCATCAATACTGGGACTGTAAACAACACAGTCCATTTCCTAGGCTCCAATTCATGATTCCATGATTCTAACAAGATTTAGCCATTGCAGCTGAAGATGTTTGTCTCCAGCTGACCACGTTGCCAGAGGTCTCATTCTTAAAACCACCACCCAGCACAATGTCCCAGTACACAGCCTGCTGCCTTATTAACCCAAGCCTCCAAATTTGCCAGATACTGCCATTGGCTCTTCTGGCAGACACCCCACAGCAGAGCACTGGGAGGGACAGATGGGGACAGTAACCTCTTTATACAATCCAAAAGACACTGCAAATCAGTGCAACCTTCATAAATACTGTCTATGTGTCTATGTCACAGATGAGCTGTCTTGAGGAGCAAAGAATAGGCTGGGGCAACTACCTCTGACAGTCCTGCTGCCTGGTAATGACGGAATGAGGTTAAAGCACCATTTGACACATTTTTCATCCAACTGCCAAATGTGTTTCAAGAGATTGTTTTGATGGCATTTTGAATCTTTTCTGGTCAATATTCCATATGCTACCCCTAAACTACTTTTTTAGAAAAAATAAAGGTACTTATGAATACTCTTAATTTCACCCAGTCTCATACAGAGAAATTTGATCTGATTTCCACCTTCATTTACACAAATGTATACACACACTTGTATACAGTCCTGTAAGAAAATGTCACTTTATAACTTATTCTACAAAACACCTATGCAGCATATAAATCCCAAACATCTTGGAGTCTGTACTTAGTAATACAGACAATATTAATAATCATTAGCTCAAGCCCCTTCTCCAGACTAAGCTGCTTGTGAGGTTTTTTTCTCAGAACTGATTCAGCCCATACCATATACCTTTCCATACCTTAACACACCACCTCAATATATTTGTTTTCAACTACTTACCATTTAACCAACTCCTCTAGAGTAGGAAGGAAAAAACCAAAAGTATCCAAAGGCATGCGAGTGCTTTGCCAATAATGACCGCCTAGCAAATTCAGGCATTTCCAACAAAAATGGCTAAAGAATTGAAAGAACACTGTAATAAGCCACAGAGATTCATGTTCTATCAATACCAGGTTTGCTTCTTCAAGCAGACACAGAAATTCACTGTATCAACACTCAACATTGAAAGAAAGGTATAAAACTGGAGGTGGGGCGGAAGAGGTGGGGAGGAGTTAAGGGAAATGTGTCTTTGCCTTTTACCAACACTGTCAGCATGGAAGCTCTGCATGTAAAATGCTGTGAAACCACAGCCTTCACATCTTGCAAGCCCAATTCCAGAGGCCAAGACACAACACTATTACCTGATGATAACCATTATTACATGAGCATCAGGAGGGCAGCTACCTGCAGCCTCACAGAAAAGATTTTTGTCCTGATCAGTCAAGAAGTGGATACAATGATGCATCCTACCCTAAATATTAATCTCAGAGGACACTGCTAGCACTACAGCATTCATTTTAAAGTCTTGCACTTTCACAAAGCTTCTCATTTTTATTAATAAATTCTTATTCTAATTAATATAATCTTGTTTGAATTGTAAGTGGGGGATCTTAAAGTTCATTGGAAGTGAATTTCACTTTGCACTGTATGTACCAAAGCCACATCAGGACATTGCTTCTCCTTAAAACCTATGGCCAGATGAAGATGCTTGGCAGAAAGGAGAGAACAGAATCTCAAGTTTCTAACAAGCTGATCATGTAACCATCTCAAGGGTACAGTTCCCAAGACCTGGAGATCTCTAGTCCAATATCCTGCTCAGAGAGGGGGCAGCTTTTTGGTCAGATCATGTTGCTATGGGCTTTCTCCAGCCAATTCTTTAATACCCCTGAGGATGAAGAAGCTTGCACAACGGGAAGAGTACTCCAACTTCGGACTGCTCCATGCTGCAGCTAGTGACCACTACATGACATCTGCCAAGAAACAGAATTTGCTTATGCAAACTGTACAAAGTTTCCTCAACATATTAAAAAACCCACAAAAAGAAACAACTGCTTAATACATTCAGGTTAAAAGCTGATTCCCAAATTTATCAAAACAGACCACTCATAAAAATTTACAAAGTTTAAATGAAAATAAACCCACATCTAATTATCTGCAAACGGAGACAGGTTTGAAGTATTAAGAAAAAGAGAGCTTCTTACAACAGTGTAGTCTCAAGTTACTAGAAAAAAAAAAAAAAAAACACAGACAAATAAAACCCAACATTCCACTAGTGGCCATGCAAGTTCCACTCATTAACTTACCAATTTCGAGTTATTTAAGTTTCACCCCTAAAAGTGAAAGCTTATATTGATGGAAGAACATACACCTCTCTCCGCAGTGTCACTGCACTACCAGGCTTACTTTTCAGGTGAAGACTAGAGATATGAGCAGATATGCTGTTGTCTGGTTTCAGAGTTTCTTTTGGTACTAGCAGCCTGCCTGAGGGCTATGTTACAGAGTTTAGATTGTCTCTGAACTGACATCTGTGTAACCCTTCTGCTGGGTACCGCTCACATTTAGCTTCTGCTCAAGGGGATCTAGACCACAATTATGTACTAGGAAATGTACTGGTACTGCACTACAGAGAAAAAGAAGAGAAAGTAAGGGAAAGGCTCTGTACTTTGCTGTCATTAAACAAAACCTTATTTCAGCCCCAGCCCACTTCTAGTCTACAGATCAAACATTAGATGAAATAAGGCAAGAGCCACGAGATGCACAAACTTCAAGTAAATTCAGGGTACTATACTTCAAGTTTCCTCAGCTAATCTGCAGTTCAAGTCTCTTTATCCAAGCATTTCTTTGTTCCTTCCAGTTGTGGGAACAGTTTAAATAAGACAGATACATCCACAAGCTGCCACTTGTAAATAAGAGTCTATTTACAAAATGATTTGTTTAATAGGCTACAAGAAAAATTCAGCCCTTCCCATTTCTCATCTTGAAGGAACAGTGTCTACTGTGAAACGTAATCCTATGAAGGATAAACCCACATACATTTCTTTCATTTCTCTTTACCACCAACATAGAAGCGCTGTCGGTCACAAACTTAATAAAATAGATGATCTAGCCCTAGCTAGCCCAGGGTATTAAAAATAAGGTAGAACATCTCAATAAATACATGGAAAACATACTCCTAATGGACAGTTTTCCTTTTAAGCTCACCTTTGAAGAAAGGATTTCAGGTCATGTTACTGAAAGGCCAACACAAAAATACAGCCTTGAAACTGACTTAATTGTACTGCTTGAATGTTAAGAGAAACCTCTATGTATCTTGTTCATTACTTAGAGGCAATAGAGTAACAAGGAAGCAATAGGGGAGGGGAGAAATAATGGACCCCTCAAAAGGTATGATTCAATCCTGAACTCTGCCTCAAGATTCAACAGATGATTTGAGTAAGGTTTCAACAGTCAAACCCCAAGTTGTTTCTTTACCTCTCTGTAATTACTACACCTTTAAACAGTTATCTTTTGGATAGTTGGCTATCCAGAACCCTTTGGATGTGATTTTGAGACCTTTCAGAGAAATGGTAAACTAGCTTAGAAGAATCTGAAGTCTGAGCAGATGACAAAACCCCACACCAATTGCCTCCAGACATCAGGGCAAACAAATCGAGAAAGATGTACCCATGTTTCCACCAGACCTGGGAACCACTCAGCAGGAGAACCAGCTTTCCTATAACCAGGTTTCAGACAGACATCTTGCTGTAGCCTGTTTCTTGGATTTTTCTGTCCTTTTAAGATGAGAGACTGACACATTATTCTCCAAAGGCCTCTGACAGTGCAAAAGCAACTTTCTACATAAATCATTGTAATGCTAACACTGCAGTTTACAGGCTTATCTTTAAAAGAAAGCCTTTACATTTACTACCACAGCAAGCAGAGAGAAGTTAAGCTCTGACAACTGCTCTGTGGGGGGGCATAATAAATGGAAAATATATTCCTTGGCCAATTCTAAAAAAAAAAAAAAAAAAAAAAAAAAAGAAAACCTACCACCAAACCTTAATATACTTGTGAAAACGATGTAAATTGTACTTAAGAGAACTGAGTGTATAACTCCCAACATTTAGTATACCGAGTTACACGCACATTGTTAGTGCAGATGTGCTGAAAGTCCCCTTAATGTTACTGCAAAACTGAGCAATCTGCAATTTGCAAAGCCTTGAACATGTTTTCAGTGAACATCCTTTGTTAATCTTTTTCTCAAAGCAAATCTGGCAAGAAATGAAGTACTGAGGGGTCCAAGTTCTGCTTGTGAGCACATCCCTAAGCAAGGTAAGGCAGCTCTCCCTTACTGGGCTTACGACCATGCCCGCTTGCACCTTTCCATGCAAGCTCGTAAACCCGCGGTAGAAAAAGCACAGCTTTGGGCATGGGCCACACAGCGGTCCCCGATCCCCGCCCACAGCCCTTCGCTGCCGGCACCGCAGCCGACGGCTGCCATCGCGCGGACGCTATACGGCCGCCGCAGCGCCGCCAGCTCAGCAAGTGGGAGACCCTGCCAGGCTGGCGAAACCGGGAACTGGGGAGCAGGGCATGGGCTTATCCTTCCCTCCTCCCAAAGGGCAACTGCAGATTTCCCAAGTATTCCATCAGAGTTTTTATAGTAACATAGCATGCATAGTGTTGTTTGCGGTCTTTTATTAGTCCTCAAGTCCAGACATTCATAAATATGCTTGTGGCAAGGCACTCAGGAGAGCAGCACTGCTGCTCAGTTTCTGGTTTTCTCTGGCCTGCTTATATACAGTCTTTAATTACACTCCATCCTGTTACCATAAACCCAGTTTTATTTCCCTTCTAAATAAACTTCAGGGTTTTGAAGATAAGGAACATATCTCCATCTTCTTCCTTTGCAAATAGGTTTTTAAGACGCGCTAGCTTCATTTAAGCCAGTAGATCTTCCGCAGTCCAGTGTGAGCTCCATGTAGGGTAAAAGGAATGCAAACCAAATAGTCTTGTATTTGATCCATTTGTAACAGCAGGGTTGGGTTTTTTTTGTTGCTGTTGGTTTTGGTTTTTCAACTAAAATAAGTACACAGAAGTCCAACTTCCTGCCAATTGTACTTTTATTCTTAAGGTATACTTAAAAACCCCCTTTAAAATACTTTAAAAAAAATGTATGAGGATTCCTTACTTAACTTTACATTTGCTTTGAATTTAAATGCAATTTGCCTCAACAGCAACAGCTAAACAGCAAGACTTTTTGTCATTTCACCAGCATTTCCTACACCATGTCTAGGAACACCTTTGGAAATCAGTGCAGTGGACCAAGTAATCAATAAAGCTTTTCACAGCCTTAAAAAATGAAAATAAAGCTTTTAAAGCACCCCAATAATTAATTTGGCCCATCCATGGATACTTAAAAGCTGCTCTTTTATTATCTTAAGATGCCATCACCAAGACACACACCTCATTTAGCTTCACAGAATTTCCTTCTGAACTTGAGCCTATTAATTTGGATAAGGAACAGTGGTGAAAAGAGAAGTATGCTAGCCAACATAATGTATGTAAACTCTTGATTAACAAATTCAGACTTCAAGGGAACTGTTTGGATAGCCAGAAGCTAATAGGAGCAGCAGCACATTCAGCAGCCCTGCTTTACCCAATCATCAAGGACATGCTCAGATGTGAACAGTCTTATTCAGCCCACACATTAAGACTCCTAAAAACTTCTTAAATGCTTTGATAAATAAAAAGCATGAGCAAGGGAAAACATTTAGTGGGAAGCCAGATTAGCTTTCAGTTAAACGCATTTAACTACAGATTCTAGCACTGGCTTGGATGGAGGCCCCATTATCTTCACTTTGACAACAGTAACACACATACTTCTCAAACATATTTCACCCAAGAATTATAATGCCTTCAAAACAGGAGTGAGATTTACTGCCCTTCCAGCATTTTCTAACCAAATACCAAAAAAATGCTGCTTTTACAGAATGTCAAGGAGAAGAAAGGGCAAAGGAGCAAAATCCAATCCGTGCTGAAGTTGGTAGCTGAGGAAGTTTGTCTACATTGCAGTGAGATTCCCATCTCCATTTCATTGCAGCTAGTGTGAACCCAATCAGAGCAGGTTAAATATACATCAGATCAGTGATTATTGTGTTCTGACCTCTGTAACTAAGTCAGACATTATACATTCCTGCTACGTATTGCAGTAGTTAAGCAATCAATGTGTTTTTAAAAGTGTGTATTCTGTGCTACACATGCCTCCATTTCTTCACATAGTGCAAATTTCTCAGGGTATGTCAACAAATACTCAAGCTGTTCTGTCACTGCCTGAATGGTCCCTTCATAAGGCATTAGATCACGATTCAAGATCCAAGTTCAATTCATTGTGTCCCTGTAATGTTTTTTTAAAGACATGAAGCATAGCCACTTTGGATCTCCTGCTCCCCCTGGATACACATCTAAGATAGTGACAATACTACTCTCCCTCAGAAGGCTGCTAGGAATACATTTAAATTTGTGAAGCATGCCTGTAAGAAGCTAACAGAGCCTGCACATATGCTGTGCTGAAAAGATTTACCAGTTAACACATTACATCATTTTTTCCACCACAACCAACTCTGAACAAGCTACCCCAGACTAATTAAATGCCCAGGGTATGTTTCCACAGCTGCTGAAACCAGTTTAAGGCTAGGGTTGTTGGCAGGTCCCACGTGCTCTCTTAAGCCTGATCTCTACGGGAGCTAGTTCATGGAGCTAAATAAGAAGAAACTTATTCTGTTGCAAGACAGTCAATAGCATTTCACACCCATTAAGTGTCTAAATTGGTCCACAGGAAACTCAGATGAGCTTCAGCAGCAGCACGCAGGACATGACCACCCCACATGGCAGGGGATACATAGCTGTTGTTGGCAAGAACTGAGCTGTCAAGCTAGCTCTACCACAATCCCCCCCCACAGTAGTATTTAGCACTGTAAACATAGCTTCTAATGCTCAGAAGTCTAAGAATAGCAATTAAAACTGCTGAGTTTTTTTAGTATTTGCCATTACAACTGGATCTACCAACAATATTTAAAAATACTACAGAATCTTAAAACTACCAACACCAAACAAGATGGATGTTTCCTAAAATGCTAGAACTGCATCACAACACAATATTAACATACAGAGGACTGTGCATACAACACACTCTGTGCTTTATTACAACAGCTGGAGATATTCAGTGGCACCTCAGAGGTTCTGAATTCAGCCTTGATCAACACCAATGGGAATAAAAGATACTACTGCTGCACTTGAGTACCTTCACAGACCAAAGGTAATCAGAAATTTGCAAAACTGCTTCTGGGAAACAAAGTGTTATGTATGTACAGACCGTAACTTGTTGAATACAGGTTATTAACTCAGCCTCAGCAGCCGGTACCAGCATACCACGCCATCAGAGCCTCATTGTATCTTACCTGGATACTATGCTAGAACCATTGTAGAGGTCACTTGCATAAGACAGTGTTGCCAGAGGTCGGACAGAGTTGTAGCGCGTGAACTTGGAAAGACACTCCTGAAACTCATCCAGCTGGCTTGTGGTTCTGCTGTCATCTAGGGACAAGCAGCAGCATCAGGGAGGACAGAAACAAAGAAGATAAACTCAGCAGCAAACAAACAAACAAAACAAAAAAAAAAAAAAAGAAAAGAAATAAAACAAGACGTAGTCTTCACGTGACACTATCTCTGCTTGTCTGCGGTCAAAACCAGGTTTGCTCTCACCTCTAGCATTCCCTGAAGGTAGCATGATTTTTCAGAGCACAAATTAAAGTCTTTCCACTGCAATGTTGGGTGAACTTCCTGTGCTGAGAATCTGCCTAGAGATTACAAATGCAGCTTTCCTGGTAATCTCATTTACTTTATTCAAATTCGGAGCCCATGAGCCCCATAGCTATTCACACAAAAAAGTATGCATATCAAAATACACTGTCTATGTGTATGTAAAACATGTCTAATTTTTTTTATGGAGGTGAAAATATATTCCTTTCCCTATACTTCTGTTACAATATGCCTACACTTGATGTCAGTTACATTAAAAATGCTTTTACTAAAACATATTTCTCTTGTTACTCCAAAAGCAACAGAGCTAAGGGAGTTGTTTCAGGTCTGGAAAAGGAAGACAAGCATGAAACTAGAAGACTCTCTGTACAATAAGTTTAGTGAAAATTATGACCTTCAGCAGACAAAGTGAAACTGAGCCAGCTTGAATAGTGATGTTAATATTCTGTGGGAAACTGAACAGTTTACTACAAAAGTTGAAAGTAAATCGCAGTGTAGATAAAGTCATTCCCTGTTTTCCTCAGCAGTCTCAACTTTTCTCGGTATGACTAGAATTTGTATTTAATGGTTTATTTAAACCATTTTAAAATTATTATAGTGACGCCACATGGGCAAGTCAGGGATCCCACTAGGATCATGGATCTGCAGTCGAGCATTGGGTAGAGCCTCCAGGCTTTGTAATTACACCCAGAATTTGCAGCAACTTTCCCTGTCCTCCTCTAATGCTACCACCCCTCACTTTGTCTTTTTTGCACCAGTGAAATGTAAGGAAAACTACAGTTATTGCTGTTCTCAAAGCACAAACACAGAGCACCTTGGTTTAAAGGTGGTACACACCTCATCTCCTCCTTAAACTACAGTATCCACTGCAGCAGCATAGAAACCACGCATACAACTCACACAGCTGATATAAAATTCCACCCACCAGTTAAGTTATTCCTAATCCACTTCCTTATTAGCTGCATAAAGAAATGACAAAAGTACCCCTATTAGAAAGTGTTGGAAATACTGAGGTGAAAAACAGGAAGAAGATCTATAAAGGCAAAATAGATCTGTGATTTCTTGTGGAAAAACAGAATAATCACTTTTTGCACCCTGATAATTCCTTGCCGTGAGAAATTATGTGTCTGTACACTTGTAAGGCATTCTGAAGTGTCCCTTTTATGCTACTTAATGTTTGATCATACAAAGGAGCAGTGAAGGCTAGTAATTAGCATGTTTAAGGGTAAAGACATATGTCACCCTTGTCAGATGTATCAAAAGGGGCAAAATGAACAAAGTGCTACTCAAAATGAGAATCATCAGCACCTGAGCACTACAGGAAACAGCTAAAAAAAAAAAAAGCACATCAGTCTGTTTTTCAAAGATGGTTTTCTCTTTCAGCACTATGATAGGAACAGATAACTGCAACTCTTTTATTTCTCCATTTAGGGATCAAGCCCACGGTCCTCCCATTATTTATCCTGTATCTGTGCCTGGAAAACAATGTTATTTCTCAAGACACTTTCCTGTCAAAGTGCAAGGCCATTTCATAATTAAGAGTTATACTTTGTCTCCATTACCTACTAGAACAGTTACAGGAGCTTCATGTGAAAAGCTTTAAATCAACATCAAATCCTATTTCAATTAAATTTAAAATGTGTCAGAAAGCAGGGATGACTTGAGAAGAAAGCTTAATCAAGTATCACAAGTTATCCCTGATTTAGGAAAATAACCTGCATTTGCAAATCCTCTGCTCTTGGCGCAGCTGACATATTAATACACAAAAACAGTTTCACTGCATTCATATTTATAGTTCCAATTATGAAGATAGATGTCTTTTACAAGGGAATGCTGGGAAGAACCCCATTTGTTATCCTTGCTTAATAAGTATTATTTTAGCATAAACAATTATGCATCACCAAAATAGCACGGCATGAAAACATCTCAGTGTAAAGTACTGTATTCTATAAAGCATTTGCTGGCACTTCATAGGAAACTGGCTGGTCACATCCAACCAGCTTTTCCAATCTTGGAGCTACTGCAGCGCCCTCCCAACATGCTGCATTCCTTCTTAAAATCATTTTGACGTGCATGATGAGAATTGAGCCAGTTACTGCTCTGAAGCAGGCAGTAGATGCAGACATATCTAAAAGCAAGCTCCCCTAAAACACACTTTAGCCTTTAAGGCCAACTTTTTAATAATAATATTAATAATAAAAAACCACCCCCCCCCCCAAAAAAAAAACCCAAAAAAACCCACCACCAAAAAAACCCCACTCCAAACCCAAGTCAAACAAGACTCACATGAAAACCCAAGGCTCACTTTTATTTATTTTAAAGTGAATAAAACAAGCTAAATTTATAGAGGGGAAAAACAAAAAAAAATCAGGGCATTCTACCCTAGCCCTCTCACTGTTCTGTGTGTCCTGGAAGGTTGGTCCTTGGCTTGCAAGGCTAGAAACACAGATATTCTACTGCAGCAACATCTGCCTGGTTCCCTCTTGTCCCTAACTGGGTTTCTTCCACCCACTGAGGGCTAGCTGTTCTCTGCACCTTGCTCTCCACATCAGCTGGAACTCCATGCTGCAAATATCCTGCCTGTCACAGCCCTTTGCCTGAAGCTTTTTTCCCCAAAGCTCATTTCTTCCCCAAAGGGGCCACAGAGCAACCCTCCTCACCCTCAAGAGACATATTAATTTGACCCAGTTGTTTCTTAAGAAAATCTTGCCACATAATTAAGAACCATCCATCCACTAGGTAACAATGACTCTAGCCGCCGTCACACTGTTACTCAATTATGAATGAGACAATCTAAGCAATTGTGAAAACAGCTCCTAATTCCACAAAACAAGCCTTAAGTCTAAGGCGTGCCCCATGGGACCACAATGTTACTGCACACTCAGCTTTCATATTCCAAGTCATTTGTTAACCAAGACTCAATCTAGACAACACAGAGAACAACCTTCAAGTGTCCTATTGCATGCTAAATACACGAGAATGTATCAATTTATTTTCATACCTCTGTAGTATTTCAATAGCAATGTTTTTTAACTGCTGTTTATACCACAATAGAAAGACAACCCAACCACTGCTTTCAAACATTTGCATGCTTAGAATGAGCATCAATGAAACAGTTTACTGTGGGTTATGCCCTTCACAGTACAGAATGTCAAAGCAAAACATGCATCCCTCTAAAGTGACAGGATTATTTTTTCTAAATTTAGAACTTCAAAGACTGGTTAAGAAAAGCAAGACTGGATGATTTGAGTAACACACAAATATGCATAGCAACATTCCCATGCACACAAGAAGAGAAAGCTGCTCTTTCAAAAGCAAGTCTTTTCTGAGGACTGGGTACTGTAAGAGGTAACTGATGTCAGAAGTTGAACACATGCAAGAGGAACTCACCTGAAACACGTGTCATCCTGGTGGAAAAATAGCACTGCTCTAGGTCCTCAAAATGAGCTGTGAGACGCTTGCGCCGTGAGGCTAGCGTGCTGTTATACCACGGCTGCTTTTTGGTCTGAATAGAGGAAAGAAAACACTTCAGCAAGGTAAAGCCAGGCCCAGGTTTCATTTCAATAGGTTTTACTAAATTATAAGCAACTTATACATTATATGTGAAGGGTTAGAAGTGTAAAATGACAATAAATTAAGATCTTGCTGTATCAGCAGTTATTCTTACAGTCCTATGTTGCCCCCTTTAACTTAACAAGAAAAGCCGCTTTTAGATAGTTCTTGTTTCTTGAACTTTTGCAAATTTACTGATTCTGGCCTTACATGCAAGACACAGCAGCAGCCCTTGGGGAGTCACATCTTGCATTTATACAATTAGACATCAGAGGCCAAAGATACCAGGCTTTCGGCTTCATAAATCAGACTGCACAACAAATACTTCCTATATCCCTATCAGACAGCTCATTAAAAAGAGGTGTTTATTTTAAACAGTTACTGAATTCTTTTGAAGCAACTCAGTAACTCTCCATAAAGCTAAGCAAATAAGGATAGAAGCAGAAGACACCATGAAGTTCAAAGGCTAATTGAAAAGAAGTCCATGAAACTTATTTGTAAAGGCATTTTCCAACCTACTCCAGCAGTGAGAGGTAGAAGCAAAGGATTGAAACTACAAGCAAATCAGAAAATAGAGTACTTCTTGTTTTAATTACCAGTAAGGAAGAGAAACAAATTCCTCTATTACAAGAATCATGAGGAGTACCTTACTTTATATTTAAGAAGCATCACATATTGCATACTCAAAGTTAATGGGGAAATTTTGAAAGATGAAGGAGATTGGTGGTTCTCAAATGGACAACAGCCCTAACCACATATAAGGCTTGTAACACCACTCAGTGGCACTATCAAAATCCACTCTGTGCACATTCCCCCTCAATCCACACAGGAGAACAGACTGCCCTCACTACAGCCATCAAGCAACTTAACAAGAACAGACTCAGCTTACAGCCCTCTCAAATTCTGCTTATACCTTTACAAACAGTATCTAACATTTTAGGGGAAAAAACAAACCCCAAGCAATGAAACCTGCAGATGCCGCTTCCTGCATGAGGCCCTTGGCTATACACTGACATCGTGACTTACACTTGCACATTGATAGCACCTATGGTCTATGCAGCTTGGTTCATCTCAACAACAATTCAAATTTCAACATACAACTAGAACACTGGACTCCTACATCAACACCTTTTAACCACAATTTTCTAAAATTTCACTGCTTTAAGAAATGCTTAAACAAACACTTATAGCATCTTCCTATTAATTTTGTGCACCAGCCTACAAAGGGTCCAGCATCTCTCATCATATCAGGAGTGATTAGGGTTCAAGACAACTTCAAGCATCCCATGCAGTCACTTCAGTATCAAGACAAGCCACCTGCAACACGATGAGCAACATAACCCAAGCTTAAGTCTGATCCACAGATAAGCCCAATCCGCATCAAGATGGAATCAATCATGGTAAGTATTAGCCTGCTGTGTGATTACCTGCTGGGTCTCCAAAGAAAGACACCCCCTGTCTCAAGCTGGCACATGGCAACCCAGCTGTGCTGGGAATCAGCCTGCAATAGCCCATTGTCATCATATTCTCCACAGCTAAGGATTTTAAACTGCTCATGTTTTATCAAAACACACATTCAGTTTCTATGGCTCCTGCTCCCTGGCTACTTGTTAAGCAATGCAGGGAAACAGGAAGAGAATAAAATAGGGGAAAAGAGAGAAAAATATACCCAATTTTTATTCAACTGCTAAAATGACTATGGTTGTCCTAGTTGAGGACATTAGTTCAGACTGCTCTGTCATCAAGACTGATTTCACTGTCTGAACTTTATCAGGTGCTCTAAAGAGTTCAACAACAACTGTGGAAAAGCTTCATAGCTACACACAAGCTCTTTGTTTCTAGCAAAGAAAGGTACTGCCCCAAATACTACCTGCAGAATTCCTCAAGCCTATACGAATTGCCCAGTATTCTGGAAGAAAACTGTCCTGCAGCTTTGCAAGATATAAATTCTTCCCTAAGAACAAGTTTGTGAGCAATACACAAAGTTATTGGCAAGGCAAGCTATGCTGTCCATCCAAGTATAGGCAGTAGTACCCAATCAATGATTTTTGCTGCCATGACTGACAATTAGAAAAAAGCACAACTGAATTTGTATTCTTAGAACTATTTTTATGATAAAGCCTTTCTGAAAATAGACTACCCTTGAATGACGTGTTTAAATTTAAGAGTTCTTTCAACTCCCCATCCAAACACATATTAAATTCAAAAATTTGTACTAGAGTACAAATCTTGCACTCTTGAGGACAAAAAATTGAAGACAAAAGATTATTCTCGCATAAATAAGGCTGTCATACAGAATGATCAGAAAGTCTAGGTTGATTGTTTTGTGTGCCTACCAGCAACATAGCTATGTTATTAATTTTGTCTTTGAAATGGAAAGGTACCAAGACAAGTAGCGTCACTGGA
Organism: Psittacus erithacus; assembly: GCA_009867235.2. Classification (NCBI taxonomy): domain Eukaryota; kingdom Metazoa; phylum Chordata; class Aves; order Psittaciformes; family Psittacidae; genus Psittacus; species Psittacus erithacus. The sequence goes on from WYDI02031343.1 coordinate 38,777, forward strand.
AAACAAACACACTGTACCGTATCCCAGTCCTGAACATAAAATCTCCACCCACATTTTACCTGCCCTCTGAAGTGAGGTAGTTCTTTGTTCACGCAAAAACCTCCCAAGACCACAGCAGCAGGAACAAGCACTTTCCCCACAGACTAGTAGATGGAATTTTCTAATTACCAGTTAGTTACACAGCTGCAAACACCAAAACCTAAATGCACACATATATGCATATCAGCCCAAAATTCAGGTGTTTATTTCTTTACATCAGCTACTCCATCAAATAAGACCCAAAAACATTTCTACATTAATTTACCCTTTTGACTGCCTTTAAATTTACTAATTTGATACTGCTGTGTGCCACAGATGGTCCACCACCACCAGAGAGCACCAAAAGCACCAGCTGGCACATAACTAACAGTCCACATGTCGAAATCAACACTGTTAAACATTTTTGAAACTGAGCTGTAAATCAGTGACATCTTCCCAGCCCAGATGAATCACTGAGCTTCAAAACTACAGCAGCACTGTTTGGTATTCGGCAGGCTCTGCAATCAGTTGGTTTGGAGGCTGCCGGCCAGACAGCTTCACTGTATATACAACTTTTTACCTTCTATGTGAATTTACAATGGTTTGTAAAGTACTAGTGAGGACAAACTACAAAAAGAGTGTATATCTGGAGAATGAGTGTTTCTTTTTGTGAAGTTCAAGTTGGATTCAAAGCTATTTAACTCAATGCAAAGAGGCAGGGATTTACCTTCCTTCCCAAAAGCTGCCCACTTGGGAAAAGAGATGAAGAGAGGAAAAAAAAAAATCCCCATTTCCATGGACAAGTCAGTTTTGGGAATAAAGTTGGATGTCTAAATATATTACAACAGATTTCTTTAATGGAATCAGTATAGACACAATCATGCACAGTCATTCCTTCAGCTGTAGTCTTGGCTTCAGTTTGCCCATATAACCAGTTAAAAGCTTTTGCAAGAGTTGAGTTGACCAGTATCCTGCAGATTTGTGCCTAAGCTCTGACATTTGTGCCTAACCTCCATGTTCACTCTCTCAGCCCCCTGTGCACAGACACATATATTACCTTACCTGAGAACTGCCACTGAAGCCTGGAGGCTGGCTATACTCCGTGGAGTCAATAATACTACTGCAAAACCAAAAGAAATAGTCTGTTTAAATCACTGTACAACCATCCTTTATGTTTTTTAAACCTGTTTTCTATTTCCCCTTTATATCCTGCAGCATACTTGCCTTTGAAAACCATTTTACAGACAGGGAACTCAAGGTTATTTTTTTGTTTGGGGGTTTAGGAGGGATTTTTTAATACAGGGATCTCCTAGAGGAGAATGCTGTCACACACAGTTATGCGTAGCACAATCTAATAATTCCTAATTAGAATGCAAAAGCGTATCTTTTGTATTAAATATGCTGGATAAAACATTCTGAAAATAACATGCTACCACTGCTTTTCAGTTCCCTTAAAAAAAAAGTTTAATACCATGGCATTTGAAACAGCACTGTGAAGAGAAAAGCTAGAGAAAGCATCTTAAAACAGACGCTAGTATTCCAGACATCTCTGAAGACACACAAAGGACACAAGTAATGAAATACAGAAATTAACTAAAGAAATACAGACAGCCATGTTTTCCACTATTAGAAAATGCTACACCATATAGAGCTACATAGTGTCTATAACGACACAACACACATTAGATCACTGTTTTCAAAACACAGCACACATATGCAATTCAAGAGATTTAACTTTAAAAACTGCGAAAGGATCTACTTCTACAAGCAAAAGATAAGTGATTTGGTATTCTTGCACATATGTGCAAAATATTTAGCTCTCACAATAAGACTCCAGAGCCAGATTAAGCACCCTTATCAATCAGATTTAATATACTTTAAGGACAAATGAAAGTTAGTAACACAAGAACACCACTTTATTATTTATGCAGAACACATTACAAACATCACCATGATTTATTTCTAAAAATCTTTGTAACTCACTTGCTACTTCCATGTTGTTTGGCTTGGACAGAAAGAAACTATTTAGGCTTGTTCTCAGTCTTACTTATGAGATAACCTTAGATTTAAGCACTGCCTGGGAAAGCTAAAGGTTTCCTTAAAAAGCTGGTAGAATACTGCTATAGGTCCTAGTTCTGTAAAAGATGATTGCACCTACTGATGTTTAGTTAACAGCTACCAGAACTGATGCATACACCTGACATTCTTGGTCATAAAACACATGGTTTGACTGAAGTGCTGGTCAGGGCACCTGTAAATCTAGAAGGATGAAAAAATGTTACTAGCACTGAAATATTTCCTTGAGCATTTTAAAGCTCCCCTGAAGCTGGAGGGAAGTAGAAACAGAAGATGACAGATTATTTTTAAAATCTCATTAGTGGTTAACTTGTAAGATGTGATTGATTGAGCTTCTGTTACAGGCAAGACAAAAGCTGCAAACCAAGAAAATCTGAAGGATAAAAATCATTATTTGCTGCGAGCTATTGCAAGGGAGAAAACAGCAGAGCTGTTTCAGGCATGGCCAGGGATGATGAACTTTAATTTAGAATGTGGCCACATGAAATAATGAAACACATACAGCAAACCCTGCTAGGAACAGCATGAATAACACGCTCAGCTGGAAAGCTGTGAAAAAGTACTCCACTCCAAGACAGACACAGTGGCAATTAACAGCAAAACTCACAAACTTATAGCATCTGGTCTCATTTTGCTGCAGGTTCTCTGGTGATATAAAGCCTTTGAGAATGCAGATGTCACCTCCCTAAACAGAATACAAATTCAAAGTAATTTCTGTGAGGTGACAGTAGCTGAGTTAACTGCCACATGCGCGAATGCTTCTCCTTTTAAAAACAGGCAGCAGATAATCACAAAATTACAAAAGTGTCCTCTAAATTCTTTGTAAAAAGCTGTAATATTAGGTGCAATTAGGAAATTCAGCTACACTAACACAACATATTTAAAAACCTTCAACAACAACGCAGCAACCTGCAGACTACAAATCCCATTGGTTGTACTCTTACAGCGCTGGGTGGTAGTAATTACAATAAATGGAGGGGAAGGAGATTAGGATTTCGATAACTGAATTAGAGTTACCAAGCAACTAATTCTTACATCAGAATCTTTTCCCCAGAAACTCCTATTACAGTGATAGCTCATTATTGCTATTACTCCTGCACATCTACTCACCAAGAAGTTGCTTATTTGTATCTCCTGCTTGCACTACTTACTGGTAGCAAAAATAGCACATGCGCCTGTTTAGAAAAAGCCTACACAGAACTATTTGTTCTTTTCCCTTATTCTTTCCCTCTTGTTCTGTATTAGTATACAAACCCAGCAAACTGCAACACTGTAAACAAGTGCTATGCTATTACCCAATGCAATATTTCACCATACCCTGTACAAGTATAACAGAAAACACATGTCTCTTGAAGCCAAGAATATATTGAACATGATAGGCATTTGCCTGTTTTTTTGCTAAAGAACTAATGAAGGAAGATGGCGAGAGACATAGCAATTCCACATTTTGAAGATACTAAGAGTGGGGGGGGGGGGAAAGCTACAAACAATGAAAACAGAGAACTAATGAAGCAAGCCTGTGATTTAGACGAAGTAGATGAGTAAGGGCAAGTCACTGGAGACCAGACAAAACTGAATTCCAAAGAAATCTATTTTCTTGAACTTTAAATTCAAAGGCTAAAGAGATTTTCTTCATCCCAGCTCAGGTCTGTGATAACATTTTGCTACACAACACAAGTGAAATTTTACACAATTTTATTTATTTAGAAGGACATTATGCACATTAACAAGTTATATTCCAATTTAAACATATCATTTTAATTCACTGATAAATAAAATGGTCTCTGCAAGTTTAGTAACATTTTAACATTGAAGTAAAACCATGACAAACTATATTTGTATTTCATTTTCAGCAGTTCACTGCATCTCTAAAATGCATTTTGGGAATTAAATATTTCAGTTAACAGAGTTGAGAAAAATCAGCATATTTTAAAGCTCCTCTTAATTGTTCTGCAGCATTCTTTCCAAGGAGGAATCAAAGTTACAATTTTTGAGACACTCTCCAAAACTCACTTTTAATGTTGAAAAGAAAATGAATTTCAAGGGGTAGACCCTTCTGGAGGAGTTTTCTGATAATTCAAAGCAATGCAATTACTTGAATTACATAAAAATCCTGTCAGGATAGGGCAGCGACAGAAGTTAAGAGTCCAGTAACAACTGATGCCTGTTCAGACACTTCCTTCACATAATTTTCTCTTCAAGCACTCAAGACTACTTCTCAATGCAGGAACAGAATTGGAAAACAGAAAAAGGGTCTTCTCAAGCCAAGAGAAAAAGGCAACCCCTAGAAAATTCCTAAATATCCTACTAAATCACACCCCTGGCATGTTTTACCAGAGGAAAACCCCAGAAGTTCAAGGCCTAGCTGAGATGGAGCCAGATAAGTGTTAAGATGATCAGGCAAGAAATAGTCTATGGTCTTTGCACCTGCCATGGTCTAACTCACCACTATCTCCCAGGAGACCACAAGCAAATCACAAATCCAAAGTCAAAATATTTTGGACACTACGTTACATCCTCAAAATCAAGAACTGAGAATATTTCATGTCCAAGGGTTAATCAAACAGGCATAAAGTAACAATAAGAAATTCTCAGCAGACTGAAAACAGTGCAGGTTTCGCATAGCAGATTTGTTTCTCCCAACTCTTTCACCAAAATTCTTGGGCCTAAAGTGTTATTCCAGCCAATAAAGTTCTTGGGGAGCTTGTTTGTTAGCTTGGCTCAAATAATAGAGATACCTTTCTGCTCATAAATACAATCTTCTGTTAAAAAAAAAAAAAGGAAAGGAAAGGTTTCTAGACCTGAAGGTGTTCAACATGTAACAAATTCAGCCCAACCAGTGTTCAAGCTTTCCCCAAGCACCAGTACCATGAAGCAAACAACAAGCAATCTATTTAATAGCCAATAACCAGGAAACTAATAGAACCTGACAAGAAACTCATCAGCTTCACAAAATTGCTTCTTGGCAAGACAGCAATAACCCACACCAAAAAACACACCTGCACCCAAGAAAATTAAACAGGGAATTGCTGAATAACAAACACCATTCCCATCCACCTGGGATATATTCCTGTCCTTTGCCTCAGGGCCATATTTCTTTCTTCACAGAAACACAAGAGATTGTGGTCTCGGTGTTCAGAAATAGCATCTTGTGAGAAATCCCAGCCAGTATTGTTAGGCTCCTTACCAGAGTAGCTAAATCTCTGTAGTGGAAGAAATCTGACCATTTTCTCTTACTTCTGGGCTATCAAGTTAGAGCTGCTAACTGCAGAAAAGGTAACAGCATATTTTGTAACAGAAGTCAGCAGCTGAGAGAACTCTACTATTGAGAGGCAGGAGAGAAGATCATTTAATAACATAACTTAACCCTGTGGAAATTAAGGCCTTTCTTATGCGAAGAACTGCATAACATTTAGAAAAGGTAGCATGTATTTAACAGTAACATTTCTTACCATACAGAAAAGACTTACGATCCAAGTTACCTAATCCATGTTACATTTAAAACCATGTGCTTTAGAAGAGACTTTGTCCAGACTCAAACAGCTTTTTCTTCACTGCTTTGTTCGCAGCAAGTTTATACAATCAAAAACAGAACAAGAAAACATTGTACAACATTCAAAAAACAGTTCTGCGTGTGCTTTGGGCATGGCACAGAGAGGACTAGCCAGTACAGTGCAACATATACAGCTTGAAATCCAAGTTCTGAGTTGTAAGCTCCATACCTGTGTGAAGGTGAGGGAGCCTCAAACTGAGGCACCGTACTGTCCTCACTGACTGGGGAGTACAAGCCACTCATCTCCTGAAACAGAAAGTCATGTTACAGCAAAGCTGACAGAACATGAATAGTATGCATTGTCTTATATTCAGTATTCACATAATTTTTGTTTTTCCAAGCAGATGACTGACTTTATCTACTTTTATGACACTCACCTAGAAGTCTTTACTGTACCTGAAGAAACATTGGGGTTTGATCCCCCCACCTTCTCATTCCAACCACATTTCAGAAATCTTACAACCATAGTGCTTTTTGCCCCAAAAGCTTATACTGGAGCTTATAATCAAAAAAATCAAATATTTTAGTTACCATCCAATTGTCTCTAATCCAGCACCTCCCTTAACCATGGCAGAACAAGCAAGCTGTAACTACATTTTTGAGATACATGAAATTTTATCTAAAAGCCTGCACAGCTAGAAAGTAATGCTGGATATGGGTCATGGCAAGAACAGCCACAAGATGACAGGACAAAGGTGGTATCATGAATGATACCAGACTTAAAAGAAGATCTATCAGTCTTCTGTGGGGCAAGTGCAAAAGAAATAAACTTTGTACATAAACTTGGCTTTGCACTGCCAGACTAAATCACTGTTGTGGTACCCAGTATGAGACTACCTTTCATCTGTTTGAGAAATGGAAGCAATGCAGGATGCTGCAGCTCATTACTGGTGCTTTTCAAATTCCCATCAGGTGCCCATTAGGTTTTAGGTAGAAAGCAAGATACTTGTGACAAGACAGATCCCAGGCTTTAAAGGTCAGAACCAAGGTCAGTATCACACACTAGAAACATACCCCAGGCGCAGTTCATTGAAGTGCCTGATTAAAAAGCATAAAAGCAGATAGCTAGATATTCTTTGGGGGATCCCACAGCTTCAGGGATAACTTCTCTTAGACCCGAAGACCCACTTTACCAGTCTCAAGGAAAAACGCTAAGGTGTATATTTCTCCTCAAGAGCTGAGAAACATGTAGGGAAATAGGTCTGAAAAATGCTGTTATCTACCAACATACAACTGGCATAGCTATCAGCTAAAGGGAAGATCCTGCAGTTGTCAGTTCTATTTGTATTTTGGTTAATTCATCAGCAGGCATAGGAACTGGAAGTGAAGAAATCTAAGAGGCTTTTGGGCAGTGGTTGGGAGCTTGTGCTGACTGCTTGAGACAAGCAAGAAGAGAAAAGCAGACCTCCAAACTGACCCCAAGAAGCTTTAAGGGAATGCTGTTTTCAGAGGCAACAGTTTGATGCATTCCAAACATCCATTTTCTACTCCTAAATCAAAACACTAGGATGATTAAAGGACCAAGGAGGAATTTAGACTCAATAAGGACAGAAGAATAGAGCTGATAGGTTGACAACGTTGGCTGCATGCAAAGAGTTGTGGTCAATGGCTCAATGTCCAGCTGGAGACCAGTAATGAGTGGTGTCCCTCAGAGATCAGTATTGAAACTGGTCTTGCTCAACATCTCTGTCAGTGACATGACAGTGGGATTGAATGCGCCCTCAGCAAGTTTGCTGATGACACCAAGCTGTGTGGCTTGGTTGATACACTGGAAGGAAGGAATGCCATCCAGAGGGACTCTGACACGCTTGTGAGGTGGGCTGATGCCAACCTTATGAAGTTCAACCATGTCAAGTGCAAGGTCCTACACCTGAGTCAGAGCAATCCCAGGCACAGCTACAGGTTGGGCAGAGAAGAGATTCAGAGCA
>WYDI02031345.1:0-33356 GCA_009867235.2 Psittacus erithacus
CTCCATCCTCCTGTCAGGCAGTTGTAGGGAGCCATCAGGTCCCCCCTGAGCCTTCTCTTCTCCAGACTGAACCCCCCCCCCCATGTCCCTTAGCCTCCAGCAGGATCCATCCCAAACAGTTCCCCAAGGCAGCAACAGGGGGACAGGAACCTGCATCCCAAATGAGGAGTGATGCTAACAAGTGCCATAGGCTGGGTCCTGTGTGTCAGGGCTGTAGGAGAGGGCAGGATAGGACCAGCGCTGATTTTGCCTGCTCTGAGCTTCACCGCCTTAGGGAACGGCCATCCTCATCCTGCAGCCAGGGAATCAAACGCATGGGATGCTGATGCTACAGGATCCCTGTCCCATCGAGCTCACCAGTGTGGATATATCTGTTATGTATTTGTATGCACCAATTCCACACTACAATGGTAAACCCCAACCAGTGCTCGCAGTGCCTGTGTGGATGTACCTGCCATGGGCTCAGCCCCTCTCCATCCCATCGGGGCCAGCTGGGAGGTGACGGCACTGGGGCTTTGTCTCTGCCCTATGATGTTGGCTGTGATTTATGGGTCATTTTACAGCAGCTGTAAAGAGGCTGTAAATTATAGGAGGGGCATAAATTAGCCACGGACCCCTTTACTGGCCATAAAGATCTAAGGCCCACCACAGCTGCCTTCGGCGCTGGCACCCTGGGAGCATTCCCGAGGACAGGCAGGGGTGTCTTCAGCCTCACATAAATGGGCCCTTTTATTCCAATAGGGCCAGTGGGTGACAGGTGGGGAGGGGACAGGGGGCTGGGGGCTCCCTTGAATCCAGACCCTTCCCTTTGGTGTATTGAGGGGGAACAGGGTGCTTGGTCCCTCCCAAGGACTCCCCCCAGTGCAGCCCCAGGAGGGGTTGGTGGTCCAGCCTAGCAGCATCACAGCATCACAGCCTGGGTTGGGTTGAAGGGAGCTTTAAGCTCATTCAGTTCCAACCTGTACCAGCGCCTCAGCACTCTCACGGTAAAGAACTTCCTTATCTCCAACCTGAACTTCCCCTGTTTCAGTTTAAACCCATCACCCTTTGTCCTATCACACGGAGGGGCTCTATGGGGCAGCCCACATCCTTTCTTACTGCTCATGGGGTCGGCTTCTCATCTGGCTCCTGCTGCTGTGCCCATGTGCCCTCCACACGGAAGCTCGATGGGCACTGAATCCCCCAGATTCCTCTTGTTGGTGCTCCGATGTGACCCTGGAGCACCAGCAGCTCCACAGCTCCTCACATCCCATTAGCTACATTCTGTCTAATGAGAGGGATCAAGCGGAAGGGATTAAACTTGGAATCCCTTCTGCAGTCCCGGGAGGGAAAAGCAGCTTTATCCATTCAAACCTGGAGTCGTTTCTCACCCCAGCTCCTATCCCAGCACTGATGTCCTCAGTTTCCCCAGCCTGTCCTTACCCAGCTGTGTAGCTGATGGACAGTGATGGAGGGGATGGAGCTGTGAGGGGCCTTGGACAAGGGCCTGTAGGGACAGACCAAGGGGAATGGCTTTAACCTGCCTGAGGGGATACTGAGATGAGCTCTTAGGCAGAAGCTCTTCCCTGTGAGGGTGATGGGACACTGGGATGGGTTGAACGGAGAAGCTGTGGCTGCCCCATCCCTGGCAGTGCTCAAGGCCAGGTTGGACACAGGGGCTTGGAGCAACCCTGCCCATGGCAGGGGGTTGGAACTGGATGAGCTTTAAGGTCCTTTTAACCCAAACCATTGTGATTCTATGAGAGCTTGGGCAGTGACAGGCCCAGCTCTGCTCTGGGCTCTGCCTGTGGGAGAAGCAGGAGATGCTGCAGCCTCTCAGCATGCAAACACCCTCAGCACAGCAGCCTGAGTGACATGAGGGGCAGCCCCGCTGCTGACCCGCTGTGGCCTTGTCTGCACAGCTCTGTGGCTCAGCAGAACCAGTGACCCGAGCTCTGTCCTGCTCTGTGACAAAGCAAATCCATGCAAATCCCTTACCGGGAGCATGGAAGGATGCCCCTGCTCTGGCTGGCAGAGCAATCCCTACCCTCTATCTGGGCAACCTGTGCCAGTGCCACCCTCACAGGGAAGAACTGGGCAGGTATTTCCCTGCACCGTGACTGCTCCATCCTCACAGTGTGCTGGGCAATGTGTGCTTCAGGCTGGGCAGAGCCACAGTGCAGGGAGGGTTTGCTGGGGGTAAGGGATGCTCAGAAGTAGCATCTTGCAGATCTCAGTTTCGCTCTCGAGCTGAGCTTTCCCACCATGGAACCCTGCACTAATCCCCTGGTCAATAAGGGTTGTGCTCTCTTTGGTCTATCTGGGAGCAGACAGATACCCCCAGGCAAAGGGCCCCCCTCATTCAACCCTGCGATTGCCTGACCTTGGGGTCTCTAAGGAACAACAGGGTAAAACCTCTGCCCCCGGCACGGGGCTCTGCTCACACAGAGACATCCTTGTGCTCCATGGCCATGCCTGGACCCAGTGACTGCTGTGGCCACACTCCCAGTGCAGTGGCTGGGAAAGGGGCAGCCCTGGGGTCTATGGAGCAGCAGCATTGGGAGCATTGGGCATAGCCGCATGCAGAGAGGCAGCAGCAGTAAATGTGGGCTTGTTACTGCAGCCCCCAAGGAGAGCATCTGCAGCTGGTTTCCAGCATGAGCTCCTGTTTAAAGGGCACCCTGACTATAAATCCATCACAGGAAAGCTTCCTGGAAACCCGGTTCGGCTTCCCTTCCTCTAATTCCCCATGGACTGAGCCTCTGCCACTGCCAGCACAGAGGCAGGGCAGACCGAAGGGGATTTGCGCATCACTTGCCTGCATCCCCTCCTTAGGGCTCAGTAGCAGTGATGGGAGTGCCCACCCTTTGGGCACCAGCTCCCTGGGATGCAGCCAGGAACATCATCAGAGCCAGGCTGTGTTCCTTGTCCTTTAGCACCACTTAACACAGGCTTTGAAGCCTTCTTGGAAATCACAGCAGAGGGAAGGTAAAAGCTTTAAAGCCAAGAATTGCTGGGTGGCATGCCAGAGGATGCCTTCTACCCCTGCAGGGTAAGGAACTAATCAATAAGAGCCTAATTTAAGATGCTTTTATGCACCTGTGCTGCTCTCTATATATAGCCCTCACCTCTCCCTGCCTGTAGGGTGCTGGTTGGGGTAGGGAGAGCTGAGGCTGCTTCCTTTCTGTTTGCAGGTACTGTGCTAAGCTGGTTGCTCCCTAAGGTGAGTCCAGCAGGGATGCTGCAGGCAAGGGCAGGGATGCAGGAGCTGTAGTGCAGGGATGCAGGAGCTGTAGCGCAGGGATGCAGGAGCTGTAGCGCAGGGATGCAGGAGCAGGCTGCATCTTCAGCTGCCCCTCCCAGAGGGTTAACCAACCCTGAGCTCTAAGTTTACATTCCTGTGTGATGGGAAATGTGATCCAGCAGCTCTGGCCCTGCTGCTGCCGGCAGGAAACCAGCCAGGGCAGGTCATGACTGCAGCCATGGATGGAGCAGGGGGGTCTAGGGGCAGCCAGGGCTTATGCCTCACTGGAGATGGGATGCCATGTCCCTGCTGCAGGAAACTCCTTTTAGGGCTTCAGTCCCCTTAGCTGGGAGCAAACCTTGGTCCATGGACATGTGCTGCTGCTCTGCCCCATGCTCTGGGGCTGGCCAAGTCTCTGAGGCCATGCAGAAGGTGGTGATGAGGATGGGGATGCTCAGGGCAGGGTGAGGAAGGGTGTTGAAGGAAATCAGCTGGAAAAACATCAACATAATCAAATGGAGCTTATTCTAGTTTAAAGCTCATCAGTGAGTAGCAACAGGGTGAAGGCAGCCCTGGGAACACTGGCTCTTCTTTGGGAGTGATGCTTCCCAAAGGGGAGGATGGAGCAACTTGACTGCAGGAGCAGGGAAAGGGCAGGAGGAGCCGTTTGCAATCCGAAGGGGGTTAAAGAGTTCAGGGTCTGCCTGTGGTTTGCTTTGCCTTCCTCCTCCTCCTCCTGTTTCCAGCATGTGGGAGGCATCTTCATCCGGCCTCAGCATCGGGCTCATGCGGGTTTGGCAGCGCAGGCGGGCACAGCTCTGCCCTGCTCTATAAATACAGCAGCTACTCCAGCACTGTCTAGACAGGAAACAGGCTGTGAACTGGGAGAAAACTCCCTGTTAAAGGGCACCAGCAGCTCTAGGGAGTGCATCCACTGGATCCATCCCTCATCAGATCCAGCTGCTTGGGTCCATCCTTCCTCCCAGGCTCTGAACCGGGTAGAGTTTGCTTTGCAGGGGATAAGTCCTCACCCGGGTTGTTTTGTTCCATGGCTTTTTCTCACTATAAATATCCAGGTATTGCTTGAAAGAAGAAAACAGCTTTAGGTAATGGTGGGGGGGGGGAATCCCAGCCCGTGAGTAATGACACATAATTACAGCTTTTGTCCTGATGAAAGGAGCTGCCATTGGGCTCCTCCATTAGCAGCTTATCCAAGTGGCAGAACCTTTGCAGCAGTAAGAAGCAAGATGCTCCCAGCCTTGGGTGAGGGGAAAGAGCAGCCAGCACCATCCTTGGCCCTGGTCCCATCAGCACCAGGGACCTGTCTCTGGGTCCCCAGGTCTCAGCAAGGAGAGAGGCCCATGGGGTGCTGCTGCAGGGGGTGATAAATGAATGTGGCTTCAAGGGCTGGGAGATCTGGCCAAGTGATCTGATCTGTGTCATTATCAATGCTGTAAATGACAGGCAGTTGTTATCTGGAGCTTCCTCCTCCTCCTAACACAAGATAACAGCCAGAGGAGGATGCTGTTACTGCTCTGATGGCTTCAGCATCCTTATCTGCACATGGGGACCTTTTTGGCCCTATACAAAGATAGGAGGAGATGTTCTCAGGGTGGAGTACCAGCAGTGTCTTGTCCCTGCCCTGTTCTTGAGATAGCAGCAGCCAGCAGGACATCCTGATTTCATGTCACCAGCCACTGCCCACCGCAGAGCCTTCTCCCATCATAAGGAGTGAATGTGGGGATGGGTTCTGCTTCATCCCTGGGTGTGCAGGCGCTTCCCTGGAGCGGGAGCAGCTTTGGGATGAGCAGAGCATCAGTGCAGTCCCTTGGGAGAGCTTATTAAACATCCCAGCGCTGAAAGCCCCAGGGCAGTGTGACATTCATCCACCAGCTTCAGTGTGAGAGGGGCAATGTCAAACAAACACCGTCAATTTCCCTCTGCAAATCACTTGGAGGCAGAAGCCAAGATACAGGAGATAGACTGCAGTGAATGGTCTTCCCTGAGGATGGGTATCCTGCATCCGAGGGTGAATTAGAAAGCATCCCTATGGGATGAAAGCTGTGGGTCCTCTGCCATGGGTTATATCTGCTGCAGTGAGTGATGGTGGGAATCAAACCCAGCAACAGATTTACCACATGGATGGGTTGGTTCTGCTCTGGTGCTGGGCTCTCCTTGGCTGAGCTTGCTGGATACAGCACCTGAATGGGTGCTCTGAGCACTTCCTTGGGGAAGTTGGTGCTTTGGGACCCTGCCCTGGAGACAGGCTCCATGTGAGAGCTGATGGAGGCAAACAGCATCCGTGCATCGCTTCACTGGCCTTGGGACAGGGACTGAGCCGTGACTCAGGCGTTCCAGCTGCTGGGAAGCGCTTTGCCAAGGTCGGACAACGCACCTGGAAGTGTCAATGCTGAGCGCTGAGCAAACCCGATGGGGAACGGTGCCGCAGGGATGGGCACGGGAACAGCCTCGGCGCTGGCTCCCAATGGGTTAGGGTTAGGGTTAGGTGCCACCGCACACGTGTGCTGTCGCACGGGCTCCGAGCCACAATCCCGGCAGCTGCCTGCAAGGAGCCTGCACCCTGATGGGCCCTTTCAAGGAGAGATGGAGCTGACACAGGCTTTGTCAGTGGGATGTGTCAGGGAAAGCTCTTTGTTCTGCAGCGTTTGCTCCTGCCTCCCCCTCTCCAAACCTCAACGAGATGCATCTGCTTTTGTTTTCTAAATGCAGAATTAAGGGGCTGAAAAGAGCCGCTTTGTAGTGGGGAGGAGGGGAGAGCTGCACATCTTGAACTGGGAAGGCAAGGTCAGGGGGGGAGCCGCTTTATTGTGCTGGGACCCTCCTCCTGCAGCTCAGCCCTTTCTGTGCCCCCTCTTCACACTCTGGTTCCCACTTGAACCACTCTGGAGATAGGGGGGGAAAACCTGCCTGGATGCGCTGTGCTGGTGCCATCGGTGTCACCAGTGCTGCTCCCATGCTGGACCATGGGGATGAGGTACATTGGCTCCATAGTGGGTCCTGCTGGGAGCTGGTGGGCAGCCCAACAGCACCAAGCAAGCTATAGATGTGTGTGATATATACGCACATGATATGTATATACATGTATGTGTGAACCACTGCAGGGCTGCACATAGGATGGTGCTTATCCCTGTGGCATCCCTCCACCCTGCCCCATGCCTGGGACACAGATGGGAGGAGCTGCCCCAACCCTGCTGCCTGCAGGGTTTGAGATAGGATTTGCTGCAGTTATCTTGATCCTGTTGTTGATTAACTGCAGTTAAACTGAAACGAGCCCAGGCTGATGTGAAATCAGCATCTCCATCGCTTCAAAACAGCCTCACCAGTACAAATGTGTGCGTGTGGGAGAGCCCAGCGCATCACCCCCTGGTCCAGGGGAAGAGCCATGGCTGCTGCCTGTACATCCCCCTCTGCCCATCCCTGCAGGTACAGGCAGGCAGCTCCACCTCCATCCCTGTCCCTGAGCGGTCCCCCATCTGCTCTTGGAGAGTGTTGGGCTCCTGTCCACCCTGGAGGACCTGCTCATGCTCTGCTTATGCCACCAGATGGTGACAGCTTATGGTCACTCCTGCGCTGAGCCCCAATGCGATGATAAGGGCAGGGGTGCAGCCGAATCCTTGAACATCCCGGGATGGTTTTCCCTATTTTCAGCCATTTGCAACCACCTTGACTTATGAAGGCCTCGGAACCTGTGTTCTGCTGATGCAGCCAAGCAGAAAACCATCCCCAAGGAGCAGCAGCGGTGTGACTGATCCCCTTCAAATCACAAAGGGGTTATGGTCGGTTCTGCTCTTATGGAAGCACTTCCATGGCTTGCTGGGAGAGCAGCATCCCAGCAGGTGCGTTACCTTCTCCCTGTCCACACATCTGTCATCCAGGGGATAAAATACCCCATGGGTCTTGGCATGTTGAGCTGGACCAGCAAGAGGTTGCTCCTGAAGATGAGTGCCCAGCATTTGGTTCAAATATAGCCCTGGTGATTGACATGGCTAATTCAAGCTGTCCTCTTCCCTCTTATAACTTAATCACTTGCACATTGCCTTGCACAGGTCTCTCGCTGCCAGCTGGAGATGTCTTCATCACGGGATGCCCTGACTTGGAGCCTGACTCTCGAGTGCTTGAGCTCCCTGCATGGAAGCTGAACCCCAGAGGTGACCCAGAGCCAGCCTGGCTTTGAGGAAGCGCCTAGGGGGGCCCATGGGCTGGAGCTCTGTGGGGTGGGCTCCTATCTCCCCACCTTGCCCCCTGGCTCAGAGACCCAGTGTGGTCCTGGTTGAGCCTGAGGTTCATGTGTGCATAGGGAGCTTTTGGGGTGCTCTGTGTTAAAGCTGCCGTGTTCCTGCTCCAAGTCCCAGTGAGTATTGCCTGATGCACACGGCTGGGAAGGGGTTGGGGATCCCCGGGTGGCCCCTGCGAAGGATTTGGCTCTGGCAACCCACAGAAACCGGGTGCCCTGAGGCTTTGCATTGCAGAGGGGCCAGGCTGGGAGCTCAGTGCTGCTCATAGCTCTACCCATCGCTGCTGCCCCTGTGCTGAGTGCCGAGTGGGGGGCACAGCGGGGTGCAGGCGATGCCTTCATCCCTGCCTAAGCCCGAGGCATCCCCGGCGCCATCCCGAGACCAACAGGGCGGGAGGATGCAGGCGAGCACGGCGAGAGCCCGGGGGCTGTTTTCGGGGCGCCAACATCCGAAGAGGACCCCCGGAACCCCGTTACCGGGAGGCTCAGCCCCGCGGCTCGGCGGCGACTACAACCCCCATCAGGCTGCTGAAGGAGAGGAGGAGGAGGAGGAGGGTGCGAGGCAGCGAGGGAGGAGCCGGGGGCAGGCGGCGGGGCGGTGCGGGAGCGGCTCAGTGCGGCGGCGGCGAGCGCTCGGCGGGGACGCGGCGGCGCGGGCAGCGGCAGCGGGGGCTCGTCGGGGCGGCCGCGGCTCCGGGAGCGCCTCCGGCCGCCACCTCGGGGCTCGGCCCCATCATGGGGCGGCCGCTGTGAGCGCGGCGCCGGCGGCGGGGCTGAGCCGATCGCCCCGGACGGGGCTCCCCCTCCATTGTTCCCGGGAGCGGCGGGACCGCGCCGCCGCGGGGCTCCGGTGAGTACGGACAAAACGCTCCGGACGGGGCTGCTCGGCACCGGGACGGGCGCAATGGGGCTGGCGGCGGGGTCCCGGTACGGGGACTGCTCCCGGATCCCCCCTCCTTTGGCCCCCGGCTGCGCCCATCGCCCGTGGCGGGGCGGTTCGACGGCGGGCGCGCTCCGAGGGGGTGGGCTCCGGTTCGTGGAGCCGCGGGCGGGCGCTTTGCGTGTGCGGGGCCCCGGTTACAGCCTCGCTGCGGTCGGAGCCGTTCGGTTTGAACGGAGCGGGTCCGAACCCGTCCCTCGTTCGAGCCGGGGCTGGAAACCGCTCCCCGAGCCCCGGCCCCAGAGCGGGCAGGGCCCCGAAAGCCCCCCGGGCCGCGGGGGAGCCCGGCCGGAGGCTGGCGTCTGCTCTCCGCTTGCTGCCTGGTCCCTTGTTCCCTAAAAGTTCCTGAGCGGGAAGCTCGCGGCTTCCAGAAAGAGATGGAAAAGGAGCAGGGTTTGGGTTTGCTCCAGATTTCGGATCCTGGGGCGTTCCGGTGGAGGAGCTCGGGATAACGCGGTCCTGGAGCTGGTGTTTCCCTTTGTGTTTGCAGGCTGCCTGCGGGAGGTGGGGGCTGCCAGAGCCGCCCTTATCCCGAATCCCTTCGTTGTTATCCCGACTCCGTGCGGGTCTCTGGGAATGGCTCTGATTTGTGCCTGTGCAGCCAGGAATGCGTGTGCCATTCCCGGTCATTGCTGGGTCGGAGCTGAGCCCTTGGCACCGGGATGGGCTTCGTGGGGTGTTTTGGGTTGTGGTGGTGCTTGGTTTTCCCATGGGAGCCCTGAGCCTGGGGCGAGGACGGAGCGGGGCCGTGTTTGGGGATACGCCGGGAGCAGTGGGGTCACTGCCCCATGGCTCCGGTGTCACGGGTGGCTGCTGCAGCTTCCTCCCCATCAATGTTTAAACCTTAACGGCCCGTGGTAATAAAGGCGGGCTCGGCGGCTGCGGGGTCCCAGCAGGGCGAGGGGGGGGATGTCTGTGAGCAGGCAGAGGAGGTGCTGATGGGGTGATGGCGATGTTGGGGTGCTCGGGATGGGGGTCTCGGACACAGGGACCGAGCCCGGGGACGCTGCAGCCCCTGCTCTGGCCAGCAGCCATTTTCCCCACACAGGAGCACTTCCTCCCCTAATCCCGGCGGTGCCTGGCATGCACGGTTGCCTTTGCCTTGTGTTGCTCTGAAGGGATTAGGATAACTAGTCCCAGCCCTGGCGGGGTGACTGCAGGAGCAGAGGTAGCCCATGAGTGCATCCAGCAGCTCCGGGCGCAGGGAGCCTGCTTCATTCCCACTGGGAAGGAGCTTGGGCTGTTCCTGGTGTGAACCGCAGCTCCCTATGGATTTATCCGCCTACAAACTCAACCAGGAGCTGTGTTGCCCCCAGCCCCAGCTGGTTTCTAATGCTCTGGCCCCCAAGCCCTGGCTGCTGGAAGGGGCTGGATCGCGGATGCTTGTCCCGTCCCAGTGATCCAGCTTTGTCCCCTGTTTGGGACCTTCCGCTTGTGAGCATGAAAGTGAACCATTTGGGGATGTGTTTGCTGTTTTGTCCTTCCCTGGAGGAGCTGAACGGAGTGAAACCCCCATCCAGTCCTTCCCAGGCTGGAAAAGAGCCTCTACGCCTGTGTCCCAGTGGTTGCATCCCAGTATTCCAGTCCTCAACCAGTCCCTTCCCAGAGCACCACCCCAGTGGAGATATTTGGGTACCGATGGATGCTCTAAGTCTGAAAATGAAGCCCTTGGATAGGGATCCCTGAATTTGAGGATGCTTCTGGAAATGAACTGGTTTTACTGGGATACAGGGAGAGGCTGGACCTTTCCCCATCCTTCCTGCCCCATGTGCCATCTCCCCACTGCAGTGAGCCGGGAATGGTTAAGCAGGATGTATCCTGCACAGTTGGATATTTATTTTTCCAAGCATGCGTCTGCTTTAAGCATTATGGTATCTCCCTATAGTTCCATTTGCAGTTGTGTTTGCTTTTGAGTTCAGCAAATACTTGGTTCCTGACCTGAGCCCGTGGCAGGGGAGCAGCTTTCCTCCCTGTCACCGACCAGCTTTGCCTTTGGAATGCCCTTCTTCCCCAAGGAAGGGCACCCAGAGGCTGCCAATGGGGAGCCTCAGGGAGAGATTGAGTCTCCTTCTGTACTGGAGGGCATCAGTGCCAGGCAGGTCTGGACCATGGGCTCCTCCAGACCCAGAACTCTTCTCCCTGTTGAATTTGGCCTTGTCCTGGTGTTTTCCTGCCTCCTGTGTTACTGGTGCCTCTGGGTTGCTCTGATGTGGGGCTGCTGCCAGCAGAGCCCCCCAGCCCCTCTGTTCTGACCACCAGCATCTCCCCCCATCACAGACGCAGCATCACGGGAAGCCCCATCCTGAGCCTGGGCTCTGATCCTAGGATGCCCCAGCCAAGCTCTTGGCACCGTGGATGCATTCCCAGGGATGAGCCATGCGATGGGAAGGGGTTTCCCCACTACACTCAGCACAGAAACCTTCGGCACAAGCTGAGTGTGGAAGGTCCTGGAAAGGTCCCGTTTTGTGGCACATCCCTGGGACAGCTCAGCTCCATGACTCACAGCATGGGAGAGACCAAAGTGCAGTCTCCAGGTCCCCAGGGATACAGGACACAGGTTGCATGGGACCGTTCCTCAACATGCAGGAGAGCATCTTCCCCAGCAACCTCAGGGGTGCCCATCACCACTCCGGAATGGCTCTGTGGGTGTAATTGCTGCCTGGGATGCAGGTCTCCAATGGGCACTTTTAGCTCCTGGCTCCTCTCTTGCTGCTTCCATTTTTAGTTGTTTGAATCCGCCCCGGAGCAGTAAATTGCAGTGTGCTGGGGCCATGGGCAGTGGGGATGGAGCTGGAGATGCAGCCTGAGCCAGCTGCCATCCGTCCCCCCCAGGACATGGTTTCCTTTTGGGGTCTATATAAAGGTTGTATGAGCCATGCTGTGGTTGGTGCAGGTAGGAGCGCTCTCCTTGATTGCCATGGGAAAAGAGGGAAGGGTCTGTGCTGCCCCTTCCCTTTAGCATTTGGGCTATCCCTCTGAACACTGGGATGTCAAGGCCAGGTTGGGTGACATGGTCTAGTGTGAGGCTTCCCTGCCCATGGCAGGGGTTGACACTGGATGATCTTAAGCTCTTTTCCATCCCCAGCCATTCTATGGTGCTACGGTTCCATGTCCCAGGGTGCTTGGTGTGCAGGATGCATCCCTGTCTGCTTGTTAGCAAAGCCATAACCACCTCCTTCTGCCCTGGGCAGCTGAGCATCAGTCAAGCGGTGCCGCTGGGTCTTGGCTCACATCCTTCCCTCCCTCCCAGTGACTCTCCCAGACACGGGGCAGCTCCTTGCTGCCAGCGATCCATACGCCATGGAAATATCCTGCTGTCGAGCCCCTGAATCAGCTGGAAAGCGCCCGCTCCGAGGTGGATCTGGAGAAGGGCTTTGCTGTGCACCGAGCCAGCACTGACTCATTGGTCAGGAACTGCTGCTTCTGGAGGCGCTGGGCTCCTTCCCTCCATCCCTCCCTCCTTCCATCCCTGCATCCCTCCCCTCGGAGGCCCACGCAGACGCTCCACATTAGGGCATGTTCCGGGGAGCGTGTGCTCTCGATGAACACAACCACGTAGAGACAGAACATGATTGCCACAAATACCAAAGCCTATTTCTTTGCATATCCCCCCCCCTTTGAAGAATTCCACCTCCTCTCAATCCCTGATGAACTGGTCACATCCGATAACTCCTGGCACTTGGAGATAACGCTGGGGTTCACTGGGTGCTGCTTTCCCTGTCTCATTGCTTGTGTCAATGCTTCGCCAGCCACAGTGTTTGGGGCAGGGAGGAGGTGGCCAAAGCCCCCAAATGGGTTTCCTGGGGCTGAAGAGGGTCCTGAGCAGCATCTGATGTTGAATGGGAGCTGCGGCTGCTCCATCCCTGGTACTGTTCAAGGCCAGGTTGGATGGGGCCTGGAGCAAGCTGCTCTAGTGGAAGGTGGAAGGGGTTGGAGCTGAATGAGCTTTAAGCTCCCTTCCAACCTCCCTGTGATCCATAGGGAAAAGCTGGCTGCGGGCAAGGGGAGTGCAGGGTCTCGCTGGAGCAGGGGAGGTGGTGGCCGCAGCTCCGTGCGTGGGGAGGATGAGTAGCAGCTCATTACTCACTGCCATCGTTACTCACTGTTTGAGCAGTCCATGCTTTCGACAGCTCCTTCCCATGGCAAGTTGGGAATGGGAGCATGAAGGGGATGGAACACGCACCAGGTGAGCTTGGGATGCTCGGATGGGGCTGCAGGAGTACAGCTGCACCCCAGGGATGTGCCCTTGCCTCCGGAGAGGGGTTTGGGATGCTATCATCCCATCCACACCCTCATGGCGTGTTGTCCCGGAGCATCCACCATCAGCAGCACCCCGGCCTTGGGTTGTGCAATGAGTTGGGCAGGGATCTCGCCGGCAAAGCCCAGCGGGAGCAGGAATGCCGGGATCTCCATCCCAGGCTCCTGCATCCACAGATGTGTTGGGGGTGGAACATGGCTCCGTGCTGCTGGAAGCAGTTGGCCAGAGCCGGCTGGGCTCCGGCATCAGCTTTGGCTCCCCCTCGGACGTGTTCTGGCAGAGCTCCATGCTCCTGGCGTGGTGGGAAGGGGGGGATAAAGGCCATGGAGGGCATGTCCGTATGGCCGGGATTGGGCTCCCTGTGCCTGATCCTGGCTCTGGTGCCTCCGTGCCTGGAGCAGGGATGGGGACCAAGGGGATGGGTGGGCTGGAGAGCCCAGCGTGAGAGCTGGCAGGGATGGGAGAGAATTGCAGCGCTGGCCCTGGAAGCTGGGATTTCTCCCCAAACACGGGGAACACAGCTGTCGGTGGAAGGAGATCTGCGTGCGGAGGCGAGCGCTGGTAACCCCTTCAGCTCCGGGAAGTGCTTCCATAGGGAATGCCCTAGAGATCCTATGAGGGATGGAGGGTGCTGGGGTTGGCAGCAGGATCTGTGTCCATCCGTGACATGGACAAGGTCAGGTTTGGGTGAGGATATGTGGGATTTGCTGCAGTGAAGCCTTGGGTTGGAGGGTGGTGCTGCTGATCCTGGGGTCCTGAGGCTTTTGGGGCATTGTGGAAGCAAGAGGCAAAGGCCAGAGGTGTGCTTGTGCAAGGGAGAAGTGGCCATTCCCCGTAGGAATGTTTCTCCCATCCAAAACCTGTTGAGATTTGAGGAGCATTTTCCATCTGAGCATGATTAAAGAAAACAGAGACATTTCTGGAAGCTGGCTTGGCGTCATTCTGATCAATGTGGGAATTCCTCTTCTTGGCACAAACAAGTGCAGGAATTGGGGAGCAGAAACTTCCTTTTCTTCAACTGGAAAATGATTCCCACTCTTCTGGGGCATTCCGCTGCACTTTTGTTCTCAACACATCACATTCAGGAGAACATGACCCTGCCAGGCAGCTGGGTCGTTCCAGGCTGGAGATGCTCCATAGGGACATCCCGCTGTCCGGGATGGATGCTCCAGGAGCATCACCTGCAATGGGGAGCTGATGGGTGGGATGCGGGGCTGCGTCTCACCCTGCCCTCACTCTGCTCTCCTCATCCACAGCTCGGAGGGGCTGACCCAGCGGAGACCCCCCCGGGGCCAGCCCGGGGTCCCCATGGAGTGGTTGTTGCGGAGCCCAGTCGCCAAGCAGTAGCCGCAGCAGTGGGATGTTTACCTGGAGGTGCCTCATCCTTTGGGCTGTGCTGGTCACAGCCGCGCTCTCAGCTGCCAGGCCGGCCCCGACCCTGCCCGACCAAGGTAAGATGGGCAAAATAACCCACCATGGGCATCCAACCCACCGTGGGCATCCAATGCACCGTGGACATCCAACCCACCATGGGCATCCAACCCACCATGGGCATCCAATGCGCCGTGGGTATCCAACCCACCATGGGCATCCAATGCACCATGGGCATCCAATGCACTGTGGGCATCCAACCCACCATGGGCATCCAACCCATCTTATCCAACCAACCCACTGCATGCAACCAACTCACCATGGGCAACCATGTCCAACCAACCCATTGCATCCAATCAACCCACCTCATCCAACTAACCCAACACATCCAACCAACCCACTGTGGCCATGCCAGCTGGGATCATCCGGCTCCCTTATCCCTTTCATTCCTCCCTTGGCAGTAAGATAGCCAGTCCCCCATGTGGAAGGTGCAGAGGCATCATGGTGCCACATGGCTGCCCAGGAGCTGGCAGCAGGGATGTAGCGCACGTTATCCCATTTGGTTGGGCACAAGGAGGTATCCACAGTTCCCTGTGGATGTTTTAAACCTAGAGAGAAGTAGTGGCAAAACCTGGTGGTGTTGGTTTGGATAGGGAGGGATGTGAAGCCCTGGGGGCTCTGTCACAGCACTGTGATGTGTGTGAAACCTTGTGCTTGATGATCCTGGTGGGGATGAGGATTTGGGAGCCGGGTACCAGCACCTGGATGAATGCATCCCATGGAGACCCTTGGGATCGCTCCTGGCTGAAGAATGAATTCCCATGGAGCTGGATTCAAAGATGGGGCTGGTGCAGGTGATTCCTGCAGCCTCTGCACTGCTGCAGAGCATCACTGGGCTGGAGGTGAAGAGCACATCCCCAGGCGAGGGCATCCCTCTCATTGAGGGGCTGTGGATGGGCTCGAGGGGGATCTCCTGCCCCCCCAAAGCACAGCTCCAGCAGTTAAAAGCCTTTGGTCCTTCCCCTTGGTGAGGGAGAGAAGCAGCAGAGCTCCTGACTCCCTGCCTTTTGGTTTTAATTACCCAGGAATGCCTGGTCTATGGGGATTGCTTTGCTTCCTGAGGCTCGCTCCCCCTTGTCCCCCCACCAAACCCCAGAGGCTGGTTGCTGGTGAGCAGCCCCTTCATGGATCATGGCTTGGGATGGGGCAGGAACCACATGGGTGAGCCGGCATCAGCGGCATGATCCCAGCTGGAATGGGGCCACGATGCTGTGGCTGGGTCGGTGGCTCTGGTCTGAGCACAGATCCCTTGGTCACGGATCCATCCGGAGCCTTGGCAGAGCATCCCTGCTCGCGGGGACCATCTCCAAGAGTTTTCCATTGGCACGCTCGCTCCCCGCTTGTGTCAACAACGCCATTGCCAGCGGTAAACATGTTTTCCTCGGGAGATTGCTCTTCCTGGAAGAGTTTTCCTGGTGGGGTTTGTGGTTAAGGCACTGGCAGAGTGGACCATGGCATTGGGAATGCTGGTGGGGTTTGTGGTTAAGGCACTGGCAGCGTGGACCATGGCATTGGGAATGCTGGTGGGGATTGAGACGCATCAGGAGCCCTGCAGCACTTGGGGAAGCAGCGTGAGGAGGTTGGAGCTGGTTCCTCGCCAGCCTCATGCCAGGGCTAACAATAACCTCTGGAAACCATTCCCGACACGGTTCCCAGCAGGGCAGCCCAATTAGTGCCACAGCGGGAGCCCGCCTGGGGCAGAGTCCGGCTCTTGGCTCCGGGGCCGGCTGCTGGGAACACAATGTTCCCAGCAGGACATGCGGGATGGGAAGAGCCTCACTGGAGCCAGGATCCGCAGCCAGTGCTGCGGGCACCTTGCAGCTCGCTGCCAGATCCAGCCCCATAGGAGATTGGGGTCCCATAGGGTGTGTGTGGGGCATCACTGGTCCATGAGCATCCATGCTCCACAGCTTTCCCGGACTTTGTCCTGGGTGTTTATGGGTTCTCAGGCCACCAGACTTCCATCTCATGGAGCCAGGAATCCCGGCAGGGCCCCGGATTCTCCATCCTGGCTCCCCTCTCCTCTCCTCATGGATTTGAGGGGTTTGGGGATCAGTGCAGAACCTTGCAGCAAATCACCCATTAACGGGCACTCGCTGCGGTTTATGGGCACCGAAATCCGGAGGTGGTAAAGAACCCGGGATAAGGGGGAAAGCCAAGAAATTCCCATGCGCAGCCTCCCGCGCCCTCCTCACAAAGCCCCTCTTTGTCTCCAGGTTAAATAGAAACCTGCACAAAATTGCCGAGGGGATTTTGTTCCTCTCTCTGTCTGCTATTGTCCTCCCTGCTGCTGCTGCTGCTGCTGCTGCTGCTGCTCAGGCATTTCCATGCTATGGGGCTGCCCCATCCCTGCCTGGGGGTGCAAAGCAGGTTTCTATGGGGAGCTGGAGTGGAGGGGGGGGTAAGCAAAGAGATCTGGGGCTCTTTAGTCCAGCTATGGCCTGGGACATGCTGGAACCAGCCACAGCATCCCTGGAGGTGGCAAAGCGAGGGGCTTGGCTTGTCCCTAGGTGGGTTTTGTTCCCCTGCTCCCCATTTCCATGCTGTCCATCCCCCTTCTTTCTCTCTCAGTGTCTCCCAATGGATTCCCAAGGGATCAGGTTTGGAGCCCATCACACAGCACAGAGATGGCCAAGCCATGAAGCCACTTGATGGCAGCAGCCCAGGGTTGTTACTGGAGCTTTGGGGGGGGGACCACCATGCCCAGACCCCAATTGCAGGGGCATCTCTGTGTCCTCTGGGCCATGGCACTGCTGCCCTTCCCCTCCCAGCCTGTTGAGTGGGCATTGTTCCCACCTCCCGCCTTTCCACTCGGATGCTGCTGCTCCGGCCCTTAATTGAGGAGGAAAAAGGGAAATAGGAGTCTTTGGGATAAGCAGCAGTGCTTTGGAGCTGTCCCATGAGGGCTGTCTGTGGGGCTGGGGGCTGCCTGTTGTGCTCCCCATGTGTGGGGCACTGCAGTGAGGCGAAAAGCCATTGGCACGTGTGTGAACGGGGGTGTTGGCTGTGCCCCCCAGGATGGGCATGACCCACCTGGGGTATCCCAGGCCTGAGGAGAGCTGATGGGTGAGTGCTTGTGCCCTGTGCTTTGAGTGATGCAGAGCACTGAGTGTGGCTGCCCTGGGGAGAAAGGGGTGGGTTTATGCTGATAGCTTTGCAAAGGACCAACATGGCTGTTAGTGAAGTGCTGCTTCCTTTGGCACAGGCTGGGAAGCATGGAGCAGTGCATCAGTCCCCATCTCCCAGCATCCGGGGACCGGAGGATGGGATAACCTGCCTAACACCCCAGCTTCATTAGGAAGAGCTGGTAGTGCCTTGAGCCCCTTATGGGGCTCTCCCGTCCTATAGAAGGGGAATCGGGGATGTGCATCACTCCGGGATGCAGGGATGCTGCTGCGGGCATCCCTCCTGATGCTTGCTTCAGCAGCTCCCCCATCCTATAGAAGGGGAATCGGGGATGTGCATCACCCCGGGATGCAGGGATGCTGCTGGGGGCATCCCCTTCCATTGCAGCCTGGGCTGGGCTGGAGGGGAAGGAGTGGGGGGTTGAGGACCATTTTAAATAAGAAAGAAACCAATCCCCACATCCCGGTAAAGCGCTTCCTGTTGGGATTAGCCGGGCTGCCGGGCATGTGTGTGCTTTCTCCTCAGGAAATACCTTTGGAAAGCCCTGCTGGGGTCTCCAGGGCAACCAGCGGCCCCTCGCCCCCCACCCGCATTGTCCCTGCACCGCTTTGTTGGCCGCTTTATTGCCATCCCCATCGGCATTGGCATCGCCGGCTGCTGTGTGTGCATGGGATGGGGCTCACTGAGGATGGGGGGGAAGGTGAATCAGTGCCCTCCCTTCCTCAAGGGCTGTCCCCATCCCGTTATCCCCACCAGGGACCGCTGGGTGACAGTTACAGGCGCTCGGTGACACTTCCCATCTGGCCGGTGCTCACCAGGCTCGGCTCCGCTCTCGGTTCCATTTCAAAGCTGGGATAAGGTCGTAAAACCAGCACGGGCTGCTCTGGATGGTGCTTTTGTGGGCTGTAAAGTGCACTGGGATGGGATGGGATCCCGGCTGGGAAGCTGGTGCTGTCCCCATGCCAAAGGGTTTAGGTTAAAGAGGGAGCAAACAGCAGATAGCTCAGTTCTAATGTGTGTTTTGCTGCTTCCTTTGCTGCGGGTGTGTTGTTTGCTGTCCTCCCTGTTGCTCTGCTTGCTCTCGGGGGGCTGTGGCTGGGCCATGGTTTGGGTTACAAAGGAGCAGAACACAAGGAAAAGTTAATAATAGAATATTGGGATGGTTTGGGTTGGAAAGGACCTTAGGATCATCCACTTCCAGCCCTTGCCATGGGCAGGGACACCTCACACTGTCACCCAAGGCTCTGTCCAACCTGGATGTTTCAGGCTGATGGAGCCCAGTGATCCAATGGGCTCACCCTAATGAAGGTGGATGGAGCTGGTAACATGGCTGTAAGGGTATCCTGGAGCCGTGCTGCTCCAGGTGTTGTGATTCCAATGGGATGCATGTGCCATCCCGGTGCCAGGGCCACATCGAAGCCTGTGCTGGCCGGGTGAGTTAACCTGGACACGCTCATTAGCCTGTGAATTCCTTCTGGGGCCGTTCCCACCATGCTGCGTTTTCCGCCTCATCCTGCAGTGCCAGCGATGGGCTGTGGGTTACCAAAGGGCAGGATCCTGCCCTGCCCTCTGCCTCCCCTCTCCCGTCCATCACCGTCATGCTGTTAATGCAAAACAGCCCCCGATGTGGCTGGGGGAAGGGGCTGCTGCCTTTGAAAGGGGATCTGGCCACACGCATGGGGTCCTATGGGATGCTGTGCCCATGGGAAGGGACCTGTTTGAGCTATGGCACTGCCTCCCTGGCATTGGACTGGGATGGGATGAAGTTTTCCCTCTCTCCAAAGACCTTTGTACCTCCCAGCAGTGGTTTGGGATCGAACTGATGTGGGCACGGTGTGAGTTCAGTTGATGCTGGTGGGACCTTACAGGTCCACCATGGTGATGGGAGCCTGGATCTGTGCGTGGCTCCTCATGTGCTGGTGGTTGGGGGTATTTGTGCTTAGGGATGGCCCTTGGCAGCTCCAGCCGCCTTCTGCAGGTTGTTGTGCTCCATAAGGAATGTGCCGGTGTGTGGGAAGGGCTGAGCCGAGCGCAGAGGGAATGGAGGCAGCGCGATAAGGGCAGATAAGGCTGCGGCTGCGGCTCCACGTTTCGCGTTGGTTTGGGTTCTTGTGGCTCTTTTATCGCTCGCTGACCTTGCTCTGCTTGGGAAGGGGATGGGGCCGGCCAGGACGATGCTGAGTACCGGGTCCCGTGGTGCTTGGACATTGTGTGTGCTGGAGGAAGCCTGAGACTCCTCACTTGGAACACAGCGACTGCAAGGGCAAACAGCACTGCAGAGCCAGCCCCTTCCCCCTGCACCGAAGGGACTCCCACCAGGCTTCATCTTCCGTGTTGAAACGCTCCGTAACCTCTTCCTGATGGATCTGGAGCTCTGTTTTGGGCCTGTAGCAGCGGGGGAAAGCGACCCCTTCCTTGCAGTGCTAAGCAAGAGGAAAAGGAGGAATTCTGGAGCCGCTCGTGGATGTTTTCCCCATGAAGCTTCTCATCAGTACAAGGAAACAAGAAGTGGCCAGAAAGCGAAGCGCAGGTCATGATGGAGAGCTCAGCTTTTGGGTTTGGCAGCAGGGAGCTGCTGGGAGGAGCAGAGCGCTCCCTGCCTGCACTCCCTGCCTGCACCTCCTGCCTGCACCCCCTGCCTGCGCTGCTTCAGCTCTGGGGATGCTTAGTGCAGGAGGAGCTGCCCCACGGCTGCTCAGGGGTGCACCAGGGAGGAGAAGAGGTTGCGCTTGTCTGGCTCAGTGGGTACCAAGGGGTGATGCCGTGGGTTAGTTCTGCACCCGGTGTGCACCAGGATGCTGGTTCCCAAGGGGAAGCTGTGGATTTGCCCTTTCCCCCATGGATGCAGCACAGTGCTTGCAGGCTGAATGCCCACTGAGCACCCCTCCAGACACCCATCAGCTGAAGTCTGAACCTTTCCAAGCTGTTTCCAAGGGTTAGTTGGGATTTTCCAGCCTCCGCTCTGGATCCTTGTGGTTCAGAGCAATTGAGCTGTGGAGAGCTTCAGCCATGTCCCTGTATCCCAACTGACTGGCTATTCCCTGCCACCATCCCGGAGGCGCAGCACTCAGGACATGGAGCCATGCACATCGTCCCGGGATGATGCTCACACTGTGTCACATGGAGCCTCTGCGCCTGTGGAGCTGCAACAGCCCAAACCCTTCCTCTCCCAAATGGAATTGGAGGAGATGGTTGGAAACCTGAACCAAGGCCGGGATGGGGAGAGCAGCTCAGGCACCACCATGAAGCGTGGAAGGGCAGCGCTTAAGGACAGAGCCAGCGTCTGCACAAGCAGGGTCAAGAGATGAGATGAGGCAGCAGCGGGATGGAGAGAAAGGACCTTTGTGCTGCTCACACGTGTCACGTCGGGAGCAGCTGCAGCATTCCCTGCCCTGGGAATGCCGTGCCCGGCATCTGTTCCACTGGAGCTCTCTGGGCTGACCCTTCCCATGCCGCCACTCTTGCTCCCTGCCCACTGTCCTGCCGCAGCCCCTGCTCTAATAACCACAGCGAGGGTCCCGCCGGTGGCATGGGGACCCTGGCCCGCTTCGCTGCTGCCCCGCTCGTGGTGCTGGGGGTCCCGGGGTCTCTGCACGGTGGCAGAGCCAAGCAGGGATTTGGGATGCTCCTGGGAGAGGCTGGTCCTGCCCAAGCAGCTTGAGGTGTCTCCGGCTGCCCCCATCTCAGCCCCTTGCTGTGACCATGCTTATATGCTTATGAGACCCAGGGGTGTGCGGGTGCTTTAGAGCTGCCCGGCACCCAGGTGGGTCCTATGTGGGGTGAAGCAGCCGCTGCCTCCCATCCCCTCTGCTCTGCAGCCGCTGCCATCAGCTGCCCTGCTTGGGGCAGCACCGGAGCATCCCCGCAGCGCATGTTGCCTCCTTAACAGCAGCATGGTTTCCTTTGGTCTCTATCTCCTTTCTCCTTTTCTTTTTCTCTCCTTTCTCTCTCCGAACGCCTCCAGCTCTGCCCAAAGCCAAAATCGAAGTGGAATCCTACTCCGCGCATCCCGGCGACCTCCTCCAGCTGCGCTGCCAGCTGAGGGATGACGTCCAGAGCATCAACTGGGTGCGCGACGGCATCCAGCTCAGCGAGAACAACCGGACCCGCATCACCGGCGAGGAGGTAGAGGTCAGGGATGCGGTGCCCGAGGACTCAGGGCTCTATGCCTGCATGACCAACAGCCCCTCGGGAAGCGAGACCACCTTCTTCTCCGTCAACGTCTCAGGTTCGTAGCGGCCCTGGAAGCGCAGGGAAAAGGGGCAGCCCCGGGGCCGGGCTGCGGAGCAAGGAGCGGGCTGCATCCGTGCATCCTTTGCATGCCTCAGCCAAATGGATCTGCACGGTGAGTTAGGGCGGATTTGGGGTACCCAGAGGAGATGTTGGTGACCTCCCCCAACTGCTGCGGCACAGGGAGAAGCACTGGAGGTTGTTGAGTGTTATTCTGCATGGGGCTGAGGTCTGCGTTGGTGTTGATGGAGCAGGAGGTGTGCGCTGAGGCTTGTTCTGTGCACAGGGGGTCTCGGCTGCTGTCCCCATGGGTTGGTGGCGTGGGGTGAGGAGCTGTGCTTGGGCTCTGAAATCACCTCCGGGCAAATGGGTTGTGGGGCTGTAGGTGCTGGTGACGTGCACAGTGTGATCCCTGCGCATCCCTGCTGAGCCCTGCATCACCACCCCACGATGCTCCAGCCCTGCTCGGGAAGAGTCCATGCACGGGTGTTCAACCGAGCATCTCTTCTCTTGCAGATGCGCTCCCCTCCGCGGAGGATGATGATGATGAAGATGATTCCTCTTCGGAGGAGAAGGAGGCGGATAACACCAAGCCGAACCGTACGTGCGGGATGGGTTTGCCCCTGGAGCTGCATTGGTGGGGAGCAAGGGGAAGCTGGGCATGCCTGAAAGCATCACCTAGGGATATAGGATGCAGCGGGGAGGGCAGCGGCTCCTGCTGCAGCACAGGGCACCCAGTGGTGGTGAAGGCGTGGGGAAAGCAGCCTGGTTAGAGCGAGGGGATGTGCAGGAAGGGCTATGGCATAACCGCTGCTACAGCCATGCATGCTGAGCCTGCACCTCGCAAAGAAAGGGCCCTGTGTCTCCTGGATAGCATTAAACCATGAGCAGAACCCCAGAGCTCCCTGTGGGTATCAATGGGTGCTGAGCCCCCCTCTCTGCTCCCCAGAGGCCATCGCTCCCTATTGGACCTATCCTGAGAAGATGGAGAAGAAGCTCCACGCCGTCCCCGCTGCCAAGACAGTGAAGTTCAAGTGTCCATCGAGCGGGACCCCCAACCCCACGCTGCGCTGGCTGAAGAATGGCAAAGAGTTCAAACCCGACCACCGCATCGGCGGGTACAAGGTACCAGCGAGGGCAGCATCCCATGGATGGGGCTTGGAGCAACCTGGTCCAGTGTGAGGTGTCCCTGACCATGCCATCACCCAGCGCTGCAGCTCTAGCCCAGAGACCCCCCTGGTGACCCCACAAGGGAGCACATCCCCTTTCTCCATCCCAGATTCCTGCCCGGGGCTCCCGTGCCAGGGATACGCAGCAGGAATGTGGCCACGTCACAGCTCCATGCAGCACATCCTGGAGAGGGCCGTGGGCTCACAGTGGGGTTGCTGGCAGCACCACAGCTTCCTGTATGGTGACAGCAGTGCCCTGGATAGCTAATGGGGCTGAAATGTGGAAACAACCAGATTCCAGCTGGGAGCGAAGAATGCAGCCATAGGGAGAGGGAAAACTGTCCCTGTGCCCATAGTCAGAGGGACCCAGGGAGCACCCACAGCCAAGCCGCTGGGATCCATCCCAAAGGGAATGTACCCGGTCACAGTGATCATCCTGGGGCTGGCGATGGGGAGCAGCATGGATCTGAGCCCGGAGCCAGGCGGGAAGCATGGAGGGAACAGACAATGTAGGTCTGTTCCCTCCATGCACTGAGGCTCTCCAAAGGGATGTCCCTGTGCCCATTGCGCTCCAATCCCAACATCTGCTCCCTGTGCAGTTGGCTCCATGGCCAGGCTGTCCTGGGACAGCTGGGAACGATTATGATCCCTCTGGGAAAGGGGAAAGGTGACCTCGAAGGGAGATTTATGTCCTGCCCATGTGGGGGGGCTGAGTCAGCTCTGGTATGGATGGGGATGAGGACTCGTGTGCTGCAGCTTTGGATGTGACCTGAGGCCATCCCTGTATCCCCAGGTCCGCTACGCGACCTGGAGCATCATCATGGACTCAGTGGTGCCATCCGATAAAGGCAACTACACGTGCATTGTGGAGAACAAATACGGGAGCATCAACCACACGTACCAGCTGGATGTCGTGGGTGAGGAGCACGTGGTCCCCTCTATCCCACCATTCCTAGCGGATGCGGGTGCTGCAGGGATGGGGATGGGGATGGGGAGGTTCAATCTGAGGGGTTTTAATTGTGGTGGAAATAATTTCATAGACCAGACAGAAACTTGTTCTAATCGCCTTATTAGCCATAATTCCCAGCGGGGAAGGCTGGTCTGAGCAGTTCCACATGTGGAGCTGCTCTAAATGCCAGTAAATGAACCATTAAAAATGTGATTTAATTTGATTACACTGAGCAAACTGAAGGGAACAGCCAGCGAGGTGAACAAAGGGGTTTGTTAATGCTGACTCACCGCAGTGGCAGCCGCTTTGTTAACAGCCGGGGCCCTCCTTAGGTTTGTTTGACCTCTCACCCCCCTAAAATAGGTACAATCCTGTCCCCGCACCAGGATTTCACCTATCCCATAGCTGGGGTTCCTCATAGCACGGTGGGGGTGTCCGAGCATCCCGAGCCCCATCATGATGCGCCCCTGCATCCCGCAGAGCGGTCCCCGCACCGGCCCATCCTGCAGGCAGGGCTGCCTGCCAACAAGACAGTGGCCCTAGGCAGCAACGTGGAGTTTGTCTGCAAGGTCTACAGTGACCCCCAGCCCCACATCCAGTGGCTGAAACACATCGAGGTCAACGGCAGCAAGATCGGTCCCGACAACCTGCCCTATGTCCAGATCCTGAAGGTAAAGCCGCAAGCTGGGATGCTCCATCCCGCATCCCCTGCAGGCTCGCTGGCCCTGTGGGATGCTTGGGGACCACCGTTGGGCAACAGGAGCCCCAGAGTCACCACCAGGCTCTGTGCTGAGGTCTCACCATGGGGCTGGGTGGGTGACCCTGGGTAACGCATGGGGCTGGATGCAGGGAGCTGAGCCCCTGCTCCATCCCAATGAGAGCAGCTCCCTCCGCACCGCAGCAGTGATGCTGGCAGCGCGCACACACCAGCATCCCCAGATGCGGAGCAAGATGGTCACAGCCCCACGTCTGCTCCCGCATCCCGTGTTCATCCCCATCCTTTCCCCGCTGCCGGTGCTCACAGCATCAATGTGATTCCATGTTGTTGGTCTGTTCCAGCACTCGGGGATTAATAGCTCTGATGCGGAGGTGCTGACCCTGTATAATGTGACAGAGGCGGAGAGCGGGGAGTATGTTTGTAAGGTTTCCAATTATATTGGCGAGGCCAACCAGTCTGCGTGGCTCACGGTCACCAGGCCTCGGGCACAAGGTAATGGGGAGAACACCCCTGGGGTGTTTCCTCGGACCATCAGTGGTGGAGAACAGACCTCGGGGCTCTCTTGTTTCTGCTGTTCCTGGTGCCACAAGCCATGGAAAAATCCTCAGTGGGGCCGGCTGGGGTTGTGCCCTCTGTGTGTGTCCTCATGTTCCTCCTGTTTGCTTCCCAGCCCGGGTGCCTGGTGGATCCGGCACCACGGAGCACTGGTCCTTGTGGTACTGATATGGTGCCAGGGCGCACCCAGCCCTGGCACCCGTCTGTATGTGGATGGGAACAAAGTGGTGCTGTGTCCCTCATATGTGCTGCTCTCCTGTATCCATCCTCCCATCTCCATCCTCCTTGTCTCCATCCTCCCATCGCCATCCTGCCGTCCCCATCCTCATTGCCTCTGTCCTTATTGTCTCCATCCTCCAGTCTCCATCCTCCTTGTCTCCATCCTCCCATCTCCATCCTTCTTGTCTCCATCCTTGTTGTCTTCATCCTCTTGTCTCCATCCTCCCATCTCCATCCTTCTTGTCTCCATCCTTGTCCCCATCCTTGTTGTCTCCATCCTCCCATCTCCATCCTTGTTATCTCCATCCTTGTTGTCTCCATCCTCCTGTCTCCATCCTCCCATCTCCATCCTT
The DNA here is from genome assembly GCA_009867235.2 of Psittacus erithacus. Taxonomy (NCBI): domain Eukaryota; kingdom Metazoa; phylum Chordata; class Aves; order Psittaciformes; family Psittacidae; genus Psittacus; species Psittacus erithacus. The sequence goes on from WYDI02031345.1 coordinate 25,427, forward strand.
GTTGTCTCTATCCTTGTTGCCTCCATCTTCCTGTCTCCATCCTCTTGCCTCTCCATGTTGTCCAAGTCGCCTGGCCGGCTCTGCCTGGGGTTCATTTCTCCATGCAGCCCATTGCCAGCATGTTCAGATGGGCAGGACACTCAGTTTGGTGAAGGGTTTTTAACCAGCATCTCCTTAGGTCCGCCTGGATGAGTGGTCATCCCGAGGGTCTCTTTAGCAGGTCTGCAGTTGGTCTCTGTCTGCTCCCTGGGGGTCTGGCAAATGAGACTGGGCTCTCCCTCCTCTCTGGCCTCCTTCCCACAGGATCTCATGGCATTTGCTTCTCCCTTTTTTGCTTCCATTTTTCCCTCTAGACGGCTGGCGTTAACACGACAGACAAAGAAATGGAAGTCCTTCACTTAAGGAATGTCTCATTTGAGGATGCTGGGGAGTATACATGTTTGGCGGGTAATTCTATTGGGATCTCCCATCACTCTGCATGGTTGACAGTTCTCGAAGGTATATACTCCTCTTCCTTTCCCTTTCCTCCCTCCTTTCCGATGTATGCATCGTGGTCCGGGAGAGAGCACATCCCGGTCCTCCCCATGCACTGAGCTGTGGGAATGCTCCCTGCAGCCAGAGCGGGATGGGATGCGCATGCCCCCGCTGTGTGCCCCATTGGGATCTGCCCCCTGCTCTCTCCCTGGCCCAGCTGATGCATACCTGGGTGCTTAACCAGGGGCTGCTCCATTGCAGCAGGAGGATCCTGTACCCAGGGCAAGGTTTTGGGGTGCTGCCTGCCTTGCCCTGCAACATAGGACCCATGCGGGGCTCTGTGTATAGCTTCTGCTGTGCCCCTGTGTCCCCATTGATGCTGCTTCTCAGGCATCAATGCATGGACCAAAGCCTGATAACAGCACCCGGGAAAGCTTTTGGGATGCTGTGTGGTTGGTGCTTCCCTACCAAAACCTTTCCCTGTTATCAGGTGCTGTTTTCCAGCCGGGTATGCTCAGAGATAGGACCGGAATCTTCACTCCCTCTTACACCTCTCTCTGAGGCTCTGTTCTTGGAGGGGGGATCAGGTTGGGGGGTGCAGATCCATCACTGTTTGTGGCCGCGCTGGACCGTGCCACGTGGCTGCAGCCCTTTGGAGCTGTGCATGGCTCTGATGCGTCCCAGCAAAGCGAGGGCTGCCCCATGGATGGGTCCCACTGCAGGTCACTGCCGCTGGAGGTGCTTCTGGCTGCTCTGCCCTGGGTCAGTCCCCATCCCACCATGGCCAGGACTTGAGCTCTGAGTGGATGCTGAGCACTGGGAAAGGGGCCCATTCCCGGGATGCCGCATTGCATTGCATTGCATCCCTTTGGGATGGGTGACACCCCCTGCCACACGCTGCACTGAGGCTCCAGCAATGCAGAAGCAGGGGGGCTCATGGATGCTAACACCCTGTTCACACCGACCCAGCTATTGAAGACACCCCGGCCATGATGACATCTCCCCTTTACCTGGAGATCATCATTTACTGCACCGGGGCCTTCCTCATCTCCTGCATGGTGGTGACCATCATCATCTACAAGATGAAGAGCACCACCAAGAAGACGGACTTCAACAGCCAGCTGGCCGTGCACAAGCTGGCCAAGAGCATCCCCCTGCGCAGACAGGTAACAGAAAGTAGAGAGGGGGTTTGTTTGCACCTACTGCCCCTCCTGGGGAGACCCAGCACTGTGTGAGCCCTGCCTCCCTCTCGGCTTGGTGCCCATCGTGGTGCGGGATAGGGGGGACATCCATGGGTAGAGGGGATGCACAGTGACCCCTTGGCATGGCTCAGCGAGGGTGAGGAGAGGAGAAGAAGGGTTTACAGCAGCTTAATGGTATAGAATCGTGGAATGGTTTGGGTTGGAAAGGAGCTTAAGGTCATCCAGTTCCAAGCCCCTGCCATGGGCAGGGACACCTCACACTAAACCATGTCACCCAAGGCTCTGTCCAACCTGGCCTTGAACACTGCCAGGGATGGAGCATTCACTTCTGTGGGCGCCCTGTGCCAGCGCCTCAGCACCCTCACAGTAAAGAGTTTCTGCCTTAGATCCAGCCTGAACTTCCCCTGTTTCAGTCTGAACCCATCACCCCTTGTCCTGTTGCTACAGTCCCTGATGAAGAGCCCCTCTCCAGCATCCTTGTAGCCCCCTTCAGACACTGGAAGCTGCTGTGAGGTCTCCACGCAGCTTCTCTTCTCCAGCCTGAGCAGCCCCAATGTTCTCAGCCTGGAAATCAGTAGCTGGGAATGAATGACAACTTAGGCTGGACCCAGCGTGGCAGCAGCACGTGTGGGCAGTGGGCTGCAGGCAGGGGGCTGCAGGCAGGGGGCTGCAGGCAGGGTTTGGGGTGTGATGCCCTTGGCTCAGCATCCCTTGGCATGGGGGCAGCGGATGCAGCGTGAAGGTAACCCACGGTCCCACCGCAGGTCTCGGCCGACTCCAGCTCCTCCATGAACTCGGGTGTGATGCTGGTCCGGCCCTCGCGCCTCTCCTCCAGTGGCACCCCGATGCTGGCCGGCGTCTCCGAGTACGAGCTCCCCGAGGACCCGCGTTGGGAGCTGCCACGGGATAGGTGAGGTCCCATCCGTGCCATGGGATGTGCTGCCGGAACAGCCGGGCTGCGAGCTGGGTGCTGGTGGTACCAGGGATGCGCTTTGCCATGTGCCCACTTTGGAGTCTCTCCTCCTGCCAGGCTGATCCTGGGCAAGCCGCTGGGAGAAGGATGCTTCGGGCAGGTGGTGCTGGCAGAAGCCATTGGCCTCGACAAGGACAAACCAAACCGTGTGACCAAGGTGGCTGTGAAGATGCTCAAGTGTAAGTGGTGGTGAGAAGGGGGGGTGCGGGCAGGATGCTGCAATATGGGGGTACCCACATCCAACCCCCATCGCCAACCTCTGCCTTCATTTTAGCCGATGCCACAGAGAAGGACCTGTCCGACCTCATCTCCGAGATGGAGATGATGAAGATGATTGGCAAGCACAAGAACATCATCAACCTGCTGGGAGCCTGCACGCAGGATGGTGAGGCTGGGAAAGGGCTCTCCCTGCATCCACAGGGCCCAGAGCTCCTGCTCCGTGATCCAACCTCTCATCCCACCATAGGACCCCTCTATGTGATCGTGGAGTACGCCAGCAAGGGCAATCTGCGGGAGTACCTGCAGGCACGGCGGCCCCCGGGCATGGAATACTGCTACAACCCCACACGTGTCCCTGAGGAGCAGCTCTCCTTCAAGGACCTGGTCTCCTGCGCCTACCAAGTGGCCCGGGGCATGGAGTACCTGGCCTCCAAGAAGGTGAGGAGCATCCCGATGGGATATGGGGCTTGGGATGCAGTCTTCCTTCCAAGCCCGTTTCATGGTGGGGAGCCATCCTTGGGGACCTGCTGATGTCCCTGTGCTTGGTCAGTGCATCCACAGGGATCTGGCAGCCAGGAATGTCCTGGTGACCGAGGATAATGTGATGAAGATCGCTGACTTCGGCCTGGCCCGTGACATCCACCACATCGATTACTACAAGAAGACCACAAATGTGAGTGTTGGGTGAACCCAGAGGCGCTCCGTGTGCCAGGGATGCTCCATCCCGTGCTGATGATGCCATGGGCACGCAGGGCTGCATCCCTGTCACAATCCCTGTCAGCACAGAGCTGATGTGGAGCTTTCCTGTGCTCCAGGGCCGCCTGCCAGTGAAGTGGATGGCCCCAGAGGCTCTGTTTGACCGAATATACACACACCAGAGCGATGTGTGAGTAGCAATGTGGGACATGGGATGGGACAGGGGGACAGGAACCCAAAGCCAGTGGTGCAGCGGGAGTCACCCAAGCAGATGAACTTGTAACCATACCCAAAGGGGGGATGCTGGCCCTGCGGATGCCGCAGCATCTCCTGTGCTTCCCCTATGTAGGTGGTCCTTCGGTGTGCTGCTCTGGGAGATCTTCACACTGGGTGGCTCACCCTACCCCGGCGTGCCCGTGGAGGAGCTCTTCAAGCTGCTGAAGGAAGGGCACAGGATGGACAAGCCCAGCAACTGCACCAATGAGCTGTGAGTGGCCTCAGGGCTCATCCAGCTCCAGCCCCTGCCATGGGCAGGGACACCTTCCACTAGAGCAGCTTGCTCCAAGCCCTGTCTAAATCCTGGTCTCCCCTCTATCAGGTTCAAGCCATTCCCCTTGTCCTGTCCCTACATCCCTTGTCCAAAGCCCCTCTCCAGGTTTCCTGTAGCCCCTTTAGGCACTGGAGCTGCTCTGAGGTCTCCCCAAAGCCTTTTCTTCAGCCAACATTCCTTCTTGCAGGATAGGATCCCAAGATGACCCCGGAGCAGGGATTAGCCCAGCTCCCCGAGCATCCTCCTCCCAAAGCATCCCTGCAGCCAGGAGGTCCCTTCCTTCCATGCAGGGCATTAGCCCTGTATTCCTGTAATAACGCCTTTCCTGGCCATGGGCTTCCAGTGGCCATTCCTGGGTGCTGCCCCCTCCCATGGAGGGGTCCCCATGCTCATCCCTCACTTCCCTCTGCCCGCAGGTACATGATGATGCGGGATTGCTGGCACGCCGTCCCATCCCAGAGACCCACCTTCAAGCAGTTGGTGGAAGACCTGGACAGGATCGTGGCCATGACCTCCAACCAGGTAGGAGAGGCACCACGGTGCCGGGGCTGGGTGCTCCCTATGGGATGCTCTATCCCATCCTGAGCCCATCCTCGCCGTTCATCCCTCGCAGGAGTACCTGGACCTCTCCATGCCGCTGGATCAGTATTCCCCCGGCTTCCCGGACACCCGCAGCTCCACATGCTCCTCGGGAGAGGACTCAGTGTTCTCCCACGACCCTCTTCCAGACGAGCCGTGCCTTCCCAAATTCCCACCTCAGCACACCAATGGTGGACTGAAGCGACACTGAGGGGTGGCATTGCCATAGGGACCGCCATGGGCTGCCCGCTCCTGCTCAGCTGGAGCATAAGGGGGTCAGAGACACAACCGCAGCATCTCACATAACCAAATCCATCCACCTCGAGTGCCGGGAGCTCCCTGCAGCCCAAAGGTTTCCTCCTGCTGTTCCTTTGCTCTTGGATATTCCCACTTGGTTAAGCCGGAATCTTCTCCTGTGGGCAACGAGCATCCCAAAGAGCCAACCACTCATCCCGGGATAGGCTCGGAGAGCCAGGATTAACCATGACTTGGAGCTAAGCATCCTAGGGCTGTGCAAGGGGCTGGTCCTGCAGCTCGGCAGCGCCAGCGCCGATGGGATTTGCTTTCCAAACGTCCGGCACGTCGGGATCGGGAGCTGCAGTGATGCCAATCCACCCTCCCCTCTCCAGTGCTAAAGACAAAACTCCTGTGTACATAACGACAAATATGTATAAAAATGAATATATATTTACATGTCTTTTTAAGAGGGTTGTTACCAGAGATGCACCAGGCGGGTAGGAAGGTTCTAGTGGCTGGGAGGGATCAGTTGCTATGAAAAACCAACAAAAAAATTCCATATATTTTGCTACTTTTTGCTGGTTTTATGTTTTTTTAAGTTATGTTCTAAACCCAGTTCAGTTTAGGTCCCTCGGTATCAATTGCTGCTGCTGCTGCTTCACTTTTATATGGGGCTCTATTAAACAGTACCAATAACGTCGATGCCTTTTGGGATTACGTTGTCATGATGTGCCTGCCCCTTCCCTGGCCCTCCCGTACCCCATGGCACCATATTGGTGCGTGGGGTGGTTGTGCCAGCAAGGGGTTGGGATGGTGCCCGGGGATGGGGCTGCACCCCCTGCCATTGGCTCCCATGGGAAGGAGCAGGGATCATGCCAGACCCCAAGGCATTGGTCCAGCACACCCCCCCCCTCCCCGGGTGATGCCCACCAGTGCCTTACCAGGAGCATCCGCATCCTGCCCGAGCTCTGCTCCATGGAGCTGGTGCTGGGGAGGACACGCTGGGGTGTTTCCTTGGGCAGGGATGGGGACACGCGTGTCCCTTCCCTCCCTCCCTGTCACTGGCGTTGAGACTCCGGAGCCAGGCCGCTATTACTTGAAAAGTTTATTTTGCCTTTGTATGGAGAAATCTTATTTGTTGTAAACTCTTCTGTAATGAATCTGGAATTCCTGTAATTATTAAAGACTTTAACCCAGGCTCCGCTCCTCTCCCTGCTTCAAGCTCATCCCAGGGACCGCTTTGGGAAAGGACATTGAGGGAATAGCGAGGAATGGCGCCTGGTCTTGAGGGAGCTGTTTATCACGGCTCAAACATCCTCCCATTCAACAACCACCCCTTTGCTACCGCAAACAAGTGCCTGATGGTGACGGTGGGTCTCTTCCATAGGGATAACCAAGCACCCAGCACTGAAACGGCTGGGATGAGCTAGCTGCAGCATCATCGGCCTCACTGGTCCTTTTAAAAGCATCTGCTTGTTGCTGTTTGCCTGCACAGATTAAATTGATCAGCGGTGTCTGCCCCCCCCCCTTTCTCTCCTAAATTAAGTAGAGCTTTTAATGAAGTGATTTATGTTGAATTCACAGCCCAGGATGAAACCAGGCACAGGGAGCAGGGCTGGAGGTCTCCATCAATCATCGCTCCCCTAGGATACACTTGGCAGGGCAGGGAGAGATGGAGCTCGTGTTCACAGCACCAGGAACCGCTGCAGCCACAAGCTCCTGCTTGTTTCTTGGGGTTACCAGGAGGGCAGTTAAATAGGATCATAGCAGAGCAACCGCAGCAATGCTGCTGATGGGGATGGGGTGGGCAGCGAGTGCATCCCTGCATCCTGCATCCCACAGCGCCCTGGGGATGCTGCACTGCCTCTCACCCAAGAATGGATGCAGGGATGGATGCAGGGAGATGGGGATCCTCACTGCTCTTCCAGATACAGCATCATCACAACATAGGCAAATCCACGACATGGAGATACCCCAAAGTTGAGGTCAGCACCCATCCAGTGGGTGGCCCCACGTGGAGCTGGACCGCGAGCATCATTCCTGAGGGTGGCAGCAAGCCCAGGACAAGGCTGCAGGATCAAAGCCATCCCCATCGCCCAGCACTGCTGGGTCCCTGCCCAGGGGGTGCAATTGAACTTAGAAGGTGAGTGAGATGGGAAATGATCCCAGCACAAGGGGGGATTGGAGTGGATGCCTGTGGCGCCTCCCCCGGGCATTGGCAGGGCATTGGTGCTCAGCCCCCGTGGCATGTTTGGCTCTCGCAGCACCCTTTGTCTCTTCCACTCCTCGCCTTCCTCTTTCTCTCCTTTTAAAGCCCTCTGGCTGTGCAGGACCGAGGCAATCTCTTGGCCACTGCCCAGCCCCTGAGCTGGGCTTTGTCCTGCTGCCAGCCATGGAAGCATCTCTGCATCTGCACCTTGATGCAGGGCCCCGCAGCACAGCGGGTGCATGGGGAGCGATCCCCTTGTTCCACACATCCCACCCAGCAGTGGGGTTCCAGGGGTCCGGCTCCATCCCCACAGCAGAGCCAGAGCCAGATGTGGGCCAGAACCAGAACCAGATGTGCATCAGAACCAGAACCAGATGTGGGCCAGAACCAGAACCAGATGTGCATCAGAACCAGAACCAGATGTGGGTCAGAACTGGAACCAGATGTGCATCAGAACCAGAACCAGATGTGCGTCAGAACCAGAACCAGATGTGGGCCAGAACCAGAACCAGATGTGCATCAGAACCAGAACCAGATGTGGGTCAGAACCGGAACCAGATGTGGGTCAGAACCGGAACCAGATGTGGGTCAGAACCGGAACCAGATGTGTGTCAGAACCACAACCAGATGTGGGACAGAACCGGAACCAGATGTGGATCAGAACCGGAACCAGATGTGGGTCAGAACCAGAACAGATGTGGCTCAGAACCAGGCTGGATCTAAGGCAGAAGCTCTTCCCTGTGAGGGTGCTGAGGCGCTGGCACAGGGTGCCCAGAGAAGCTGTGGCTGCC
>WYDI02031346.1:0-15126 GCA_009867235.2 Psittacus erithacus
CACCTCAAAGTCCAATTGCTTGCAGTTTGTGGGTTTACCGGTCCGGGCCCCGCCGAGAGAATCGCTCACCATGACTCTCCCTCCCGCCCCCCCTCTGTCAGGCCCCTCCCGCTCCCCCCCGTCGCTCCTCGCCGGCCCTAGCGGCCCCTTTCCCGGCCCCACCTTCTTGACGGCGGCGTTGAAGGCGAACTCCCCGGCTTCCTTGAGGTCGAGCCAGATCATGGGCATGCGGGGCACGGCCTCCATCCCGGCCTGCGCCCGCCGGAACCACCCACCCGCCGGAACCTCGCGCGCCGCCTCACGGGAAACCGAGTCCTCGCGACGAGGCTCGCCTCGCCCCGCCCCTCCCCGCCCCTTCCGGCGGCCGGCGCCACGCCCCCCGCGGCATCTCCACAGCGGTTCCCATGGCGACGCTTCCCCCGCCTCCTGAAGGCGGGGCTGGTCACCGCGGGGGGGGGACGCCCCGCCCCGAGGCTGTTCCCATGGCGACTCACCGCCCCTCCCCCCGGAAGGCCGCGGGTCGTTGCTATGGCAACAGCCGTCCCTGTGGGGCCTGGCCCAGTGTAGGCCCAAGCGAGGCGCTGGCTGTTGCGAGGCCGGCTGCTTTAGGTTAATTAGCCCCTTTCCCTCCATCTCCTGTGGTTTTCCCCCAGTATCACAACGTACATTTAAATTCGTGCTTCATAGCCAATAGATGATTCCCCCTGGTGATTCCCTGATCTCCCATACGAGGCTATCACTGGATCCGCTCCAGTGACACCATTAATGTCAGGATAACAATAGCGGAGTTTCCTATAGCACCCCATTAATTGAACAGGTTGATGAGTTCTGGCTTGTTAGCTGTCCCCCAAACACCCAGCCCTCCTCAACCCAGAGACTCCATCCCACCCTATCTAATCCCAGCCTACAAATCCCATCCCACAGATCCCAACCCATCTCATAGATCCTAGTTTAACCCCATCCCAGAGATTTGACTCCATTCATCTCACTCCATCCCACAGATCCCACCCCATCTGTCCATCCTGCCTCCACCCATGCGCTACACTCCTTCTCCCCTGCTCTGCCGAGTGATCCTGGCCACTCTCAAGAGGGCTGTGTGGGTCTCAGCCAGCTCTTTATTCCCAGTGCACACAGAGGCTTTGGAATTGTCCCGGGGGAGATGCAGGGTTGGGGGTCACAGGGCCGCAGTGAGGCCACAGCAGAGGCCGGTGGGGCAGAGTGCAGGCAGTGTGTGGGCAGGGGGTGATGGACCAGCTCCCCCCCCTCATTTCCCGGGCCAGTAAAGCACGAAGCCATCGCGGCTCTTGCTGAAATCCGGGATGGCCGCATTCGGCCGTGTCTCTACCGTCAGCAGCCGCCGGCGCCCGCGGAAGCTCAGCTGGATGCAGTCGGAGACCCGGACCTGCAGCTCCCGCTTGGTCCTGCAACAATGTCCCGGCATCATCAGCTGGGGGGTCACACGTGGGGTGCTGCCACAACCCCAGCCCGAGCCCCCCAACTCACGCCCGGCAGTGCTCCAGCAGGACCCCCACCAGCTCGCCCACCCGGTTGTCCCCCGCCGGCTGCATCTTGTGCAGGCACACGGCCAGGTCCTCCTGGCTCTGGGTGTGGAACACCACCAGCTGTGCCCGGCAGCTCGTCACGCTCAGGCCTGTCACCTGCGGAAAGAGGGGGACATGTCCCTGTATTACCACCACAGCTGTGGGACAGCACAGCGGAGACAGCATGGCACAGCTGATGTGGTGGGGAGAACAGGCAGTGTGGTGGGGACAGCACTGTGGGGATAGCATGGCACGGCCACCACAGCACAGACAGTGTAGCATGGTCAGCATGGCAGCAACAGTGTGGTGAGACCAGCATCCCAACTCCATCCATTCCAGCGCACTTGACCGTGCCAATGGCTGTGGGCATCACTGAGGGGTCTTCAACTGTCTGGGTGGGAGCGGGACAACCAGGACACCAGGTCCCCCTGAGCCCGCCTTGCCAGGACAGGGGTACACCTTGTGGTGTTTTCCTCCTGCCATACCCTGGGGACACTGGGAGAGGGCGGCTGGGGACACTCACGGTGCTGAGGGGTATCGCCCGCATCATCAGGTAATGCTTTCGGGGATCCAGCTTGTAGACATGCTGGTCTGTCACCAAGATGGCCCGATCCTGGCTCTTCCCAAAGCGGTTTATCTGCAGGGACAGGGAGAAGTGAGGGGACATACTGCGGGGTGACGCAGACGTGGTGGCCGGACAGGACCCCCCGTGCTCCTCACCTTGCGGACATGGCAGGAGAAGAGAACAGAGCCAAAATGCACCTTGTCCTTGAGGCTCTGGAGGCGGCGGGCGAAGAGCAGCGCCAGTGCCGGGTTCTCAATGGGCTGTGGAAGCCGTGGTGTGAGTAGGGGGTGACACCATGGTGGAGGAGCACCCCAGGGTGCACTGTGGGGCACCCCAAACCCTCTGGCAGCCCTTACCGAGGAGAGGTAATCCCTTGCCCAGCTGCGCTGGCAGCCCCAGGCCTCCCGCAGCCCCCCCAGCGCCGCCATGGCAGCCACCTTGGCCCGGATCTGCCCCATCTCCGATGGGGGGATGTTCTTGATGATCTGCCGTGCCCGCCACCTGCATTGGAGGGACACAGCACGGTCATGGCCCTGTTCCATGTCAGCATACCACACTTTAATCCTGCATCCCCATTCCCACTTTCCCATCTCACATCCCCAACCCACATCCATCTTACATTCCAGTTCCACAGCCCCATCTGTCTCTAAGTCCCTGTCTCACATCCCCATCCCACGTCCCCATCTCATGTCTCCATCCCATGTTCTCATCCCACATATCCATCCCACCTCCTCATCCTTGTTTGAGTCCCCACCCTGCACCCCCATCCCATGGTCCCTATTCCCATCCCACGGTCCCCATTTCCATCCCACATCCCTATCCCATGTCCCCATCTTATGTCCCTGTCTCACATTCCAGTTTCATGTCCCCATCTTATGTCCCTGTCTCACATTCCAGTTTCATGTCCCCATCCCATGTTCCTGTTCCATGCCCCCATTCCACATCTCCATCCTTGTCTGAGTGCTCATCCTGTACCCCGCCTCCCACAGTCCCCATCCTCACCCCATGGCCCAATCCCATTACTCCATCCAACATCCCCATCCAACATCTCCATCCCACAGTCCTCATCTCATATCCCCAATCCCACATCCCTGTTCCCATTACCACATCCCCATCCCAACACACAAATGGAGCAGGATTTAAGATGGTACCTGCGGAAGAGGCGCTGGCTGGCATCCTGGAAGTGCGCCAGCACTGCTGGCGGCTCCGGCCAAACCACACTCTTCCCAAAATCAGGAAGGGTGCGGACGGCCTGGAAGCGCCGCAGCAGCTCATGCAGGTACGCCCTCACCTTGTGCCGTTTGTAGCAGGCCATGATGGTGTAGGCTGCCCGCAGGTATCGGCAGCGCCGGCGTGCCAGGGCTCCCCGCCAGGCCTGCCCAGTGCTGGCTGTCAGTGCAGGTCCTGCCACATGGGGCCCCAGGAGCGTGGCTCCAAGAGGCCCCCAAAATGCTGCTCCCCCCCAAACTCCCTGGCGCAGCCTTTGCACTGCTCTGAGGAAATGCTCCATGCTGTGCCCTGTGGCAGACAGCCTCACATCCTGCCCCATAGCTGACCCTATAGAAGGGCCCACACTATGCTGAGCCCAGTGCCATTCCCTATTCTCTGTCCCAGGCCATACTCTGTACTGTGCCCTATACTATGCCCCATACCCCATGCCCCACTTCCTGCTCCACGTCCTGTCCCCCAGCATGCCCCATTCCAGGTACCATATTCCACCCTGCGCCACGTCCCATGCCCCATGCCTTGCCCTATGTCATGTCTCCCAGCACACCCCATCCACTGCCCATGTCCTGCTCCATGCCACGCCCCATTCCATGCTTTGCCCATGCCAAGCCCATGCTCTGCACCACCCCGTGCCCCACACTCTGTGCCACCCTGGGCACTCCCCTCACCCCCATGTCACCCACCTTCTGCAGCAGCAGGACAATGATGGGGATGAGCTGCGCCCGCTCCTGCTCGAGGCAGACGAGAGTACGGGGTGTGCGGATGAAGACCTTGGTGTGGCCATAAGCCACATCGTCCTGGAAGCCGTGCTGCTCCAGGAGGGCTTGCGTGGCCTCCCGGTCACTGGCCATTAGGTGGTTAGGCCACGTGTACTCACAAGTCATTTTGTACCTGTGGGGCAGAGCAGGGTGAGGGGACATGGATGGGGTACTGGGAGTCCTGGGGGTCAGGCTGGGCCATACCGCAGGAGGAAGCGGTGGTAGGGCTGGCGGTAGGCAAAGCCAGCGCGGCGCACACGGACGTTCTCCAGCAGCCCCAGGTAGGAGACCTGGTGCCGGCAGCGCTCCACGTCAAAGAGCGTTGGAGACTTCCGGTCGTTGGGCTTGATGCAGCGCACGTAGTAGGGCTCCTGCAGGGATACCGAGGGGATGGTGCTCTGGTGGCACCCACCAGTGGCATTGAGCTCATGGGTGACCCTGGCTGAGGGCCTCAGGGGCTATGGCACACAGGGTGAAAATGCCTTAGACATGGGGGCAGGAGAGCACAGCAGCCTGAGGACATGCCTGGGTGGCACAGGGACACCTTGGCTGGCTCTGGGGACATGGCTGGCTGCCTCAAGGATATCTTGGCTGTCTGGGGACACGTCTGTGTGTCTTTGGGTCATACACAGCTGCCACAGGACATACCCAGATGGGTTAGGGACATCTCAAGTTGGTGTGGGGATGTGCCTGGCTGTCCCCAGTCCCCTACCTTGCAGGCGAGGTTCTCCACCAGGGCCACGATGGAGTTCTTGAAGAGCGTGCCGGTGGTCAGTGGGCGCTTGGTGACCTCGGTGATGCTCTGCTCGCCGTCTGGCCACATGGCGCGCAGCACGGGGTCAGCACTGGGGGATGGCGTTGGTGTGGGACTGGCAGCACCAGGCACCCCACTCCTGCCTCACAGCTGCGCCACCAGCCCCACAGCTGTGTCTTCTGTGTCCCCAACCTGTTGTAGAAGAGCCGCTTGAAGTCCTGGAAAAGCGTATCCTTGTTCTTGTCCAGGAACCCTTCCACCGAGTACCTGAGGGAGGGGGACACCATGTTCGGTCTGGTCATGGGTCAGCTCCCAGCTCCACACAGAGGTGACATGTGGCCCTAGAGGCACCTATGAAGACCAGGGGACTGTGGAGCTCAGCGCTAGTGCACACAGAGCCCACTGACCCTGTCCCTGCTGTCCCCATGGCACATGTCCTACACAGCCCATTCTGCTGCATGGGGCCTCTGTGCCTTCCAGGCCCCATGGACCTCAGCAGTCCCCCTAAATGGCCTCCCATGGTCCTAGGTGGCTCCCATGCCCTCCTGAGGTTTCACATGGCCACCCATGATGGTCACCCATGATGGCCACCCACGATGGCCACCCACTCTCCCATGGCCCCAGCTAGCCCCCGGGCCAGTCCTCCATGATCCTCACAGCCTGACGGCCTTCCATGACCCCAAATAACCACCCACAGTCTCTCAAGACCCTCCTTCGTGTTTCCCCATGGTTGCCCAAGATCCCATGGTCAACCTTAGATCCCCAAACACCCCTTACAGTCCCATGATCCCAAGTAGACCCCCACAGTTCCCCCACTCCCTCCCGATTTCCACCATAGTTTCCCCTGATCCCCACAACCTGAGGGCCCCTGTGACCCCAAACCACCTCCCACAGACCCTCATGTGCTGCCTCCATGCTCCCCCATGGTTGTCCAAGACCCCATGGTCAACCACAGACCCCAAGACAGCCCCATGATCCCAAAAGGCCTCCCCATGCTCTCCCAAAGCCTTCCCTTGTGCCCCACAGCCCCGTGGCCACCCAATGACACCCACAGCCCACTGTGACTCCCTCACATCCCCCCAGCTCCCCCCTCACGTGACATCTCCTGCGTAGTGCTTGATGCGGAAGTCCCGGTTGAACTCCATGGTCTTGTCTGTGGGGCAGAGCTGGGGGGCAGGGAGGTGTCAGCTCCACACTCACAGACTCCCCCTCTGCTCCTGACCCCCCAGAAGCACCTTGCGGCTGGTGTAGTGGGGATGGTGGCCCAGGCGGGTGTCCATGGAGGCGAGGAAGAGGGAGTCAGTGACGGTCCCTGCAGCCAGGCAGGCCTCATCCAGCAGCGCCAGGATGCCACGGTGAGGCTGCTCCACCAGCTCCACGATGGGCTCGTTGCTGAAGTACTCAATCTAGTTGGGGGGGAAAGTGGTGGGCACCCCAAACTGGCTCCCCCCAGCACCCTGATTTGCCCCATGCACCCCAGATCTTGTCATGACAGCTGATGGCATCCATGTGTCCCACATCTTCCCTGTGTTCTCATCATGCTCTGCCAGGTGATGACCACCAGGTCCCCCTCATGTCTCCCTCCAGCCCCTCACCTTCTGTCAGGTCATGTCCCCAACATGTGTCCCCAGAGCTCCCCATGTTCTAACAGGTGATGCCACCCATGTCGCCCATGTTCCCTTCATGTCCCTTTGTCCTCCCAAACAGCCCCTCATGCTCTGCCAAGCACTGTCCCCTCATGTCTCCCTCATGACACCCATGTTCCCTCATGGCTCCCAAGTACCCTTCCAACCCCTTATGCTCTGCCAGGCAATGCCCCCCTGTCCCCCTCACATTGCCCCCATGTCCCCTGTCCCCCAAGCTCTGCCAGGTGATGCCACCATGTCTCCCTCAGGTCCCTTACACTCTGCCAGGTGATGCCCTCCCGCTGGTACTCAGCCTGCTCCTGCCGCAGGATCAGCTCAATGAAGAGCTGCTGCAGCTTCTCATTGCAGTAGTTGATGCAGAACTGCTCAAAGCTGTGGGCAGAGAGTCAAGGTCAGGACAGTCCCGCCAGCTGCCCCCTGCTCCCAGTGTTCCCTGTCCACTCCCTGAGCTGCATGGCCCTCCTGGTCCTGTCCTCTTGCACGTGTACCTCGGACATCCTCCCTCTCCATGTGTTTCTCCCAAGCCCTGTTCCCCATTTCCCCTGGGCCTTGACAACTTCATGAGTAACTCCCAAACCCTGCCCCTTCCTTGGGTCCCACCCCCACCCTGTGTCCCCCCTGGGTCCTGTCACCTTCCTGTGTCCCTCCCAAGCCCCATCCCTTCCATGAATCTTGAGGTCCCTATCCCATGTCTTTTCTGTGCCCTATCACCTCCCTGTGTTCCCATGCATCTCCCCAACACCTGTTCCCTCCAAGTGTCCCTCCCAGGTGCCTCCCATCCCCTCCACAAGTCTTTCCCATCCCCAGTCCCACACCACATCCCCCCCACGTCCTGTTCCTCCCCATGTTCCCTCTGGGCCACGTCACCTGTTGGTGTCAAAGATCTCAAAGCCGTAGATGTCGAGCACACCGATGACCGTGCTCTTACCGTGCACACGTGCATCATACTTGCGGGCAGCGATGCCAGCGTTGATGCGCCCCACGATCCAGCAGAAGAGCCGCTCATAGATGGCCTGAGGACAAGGACAGAGTGATGGGGATCCAAGGATGCTGGTGGAGGCTGGGCTGGCACTTGTCACCTTGAGTCCCTCCCTACCTTGGCGCAAGCATCGCGAGCGTACGCGGCCTCCTTGGGGCTGTGGCCCTTCTCGATGAGCTCCCCAGCGCCAGCTGCCACGGTGCGGGTCAGGAGCGCCCGGCGCAGGCTGTCAGGGGCAGTGGCCGTCAGCTCAGCCAGCACCGAGACCCCTGATGTGTCCTCCACCAATGTCATCTCCTCCTCCTGTGTGAACCTGAGGTTGCCCTGCGGAGTGACACATCTTGTTGGGGGACAGACACAGAGGGGACACACCTGGCAGCACCCAGAAAGGGGTCGGGGTGTCCTGGCACCAGCAACTCCTGCACCATGGACTGCTCTGTACTATTTTGTATTGGGCTGTGCTGGGATGTGCTGGTTTGTTTGTACCAGGCTGTACCAAGTTTATATTGAGCTGTACTGGTTTATACTGGTTTGTATGGGGCTGTGCTGGACCCTACAGGTTTGTACTGGGCTCTGCTGGTTTGCAACATGCTATACTGGTTTGTGTTGGTCTGGGCTGCACTGCATAGAGCAACAATGGTTTCTGCAGGGGTCTATTTGTTTAAATCAGTCCATACTTGTTTGCACTGGTCTGTACTGGGTAGCGCGGGGCCACATTTACCTGCATGGGGCTCTACCGGTTTGCCTGGGGCCAAATTGGTGCAGAGGGGCCCAGTATGTACTGATGGTGGCCTCACCAAGTGCAGGATGGCAGCCAGGATCCGGCGCACGGAGCCCATCTCCTCTGGGGAGAAGCCGATCACGGCCATCGCCTCCTCCACCGCCCGGTAGGCGGACGCATCGTCTGTGCAGGCCTAAGGCCAGGGAGACGGCGTGAGGGGCTAGGATCCCCTTGCCTGCCCTCCCTGGTCCTGTCCTGGCCCTCTCCCAGCCCCACTCACGTCACCCTGGGCACCCTCCCGGGTGTAGCAGTAGGTGCTGGGGTCCCGGCAGAGGTGCAGTGAGGTCAGGAGCGTTGCCGGGGCACCCAGAAGCAGCTGTGGGGAAGGAGGGTGTCAGCACCAGTGCCATTTGTGTGTCTCCATCTCATCCTTCCCAACCTGTCCCATCCAACGCCATCACACCCCACTTATCTCATTCTGTCCCATCCACCCCATTTCATCCATCTATCCATCCACCCATCCCATTCTATCCCATCTTATCCTTCCCAACCCCATCCCACCCATCCTGTTCCATCCCAACCCATCCCATCTGACCTGTCTCATCCATCCCAACCCCATCCCATCCTTCTCATACCATCCTTTCTGTCCCCATTCCATCCCACAAATCCCATTCCAACGTTCTCATCATATCCATCCTGCCCCCATCCTATAGATCCCCCCCATCCCCACCTTCTCATCCCATCCATCCCGTCTCATAAATCCTATTCATTTCACCCACCCCCTGCCAACCTTCTCATCCCACCTCTCCTGTCCCCACCCCACAGATCCCATCTCATCCATTCCTTCTCTATCTCATAGATCCTATCCCACAGATCCTACCTGTTCCAGCCCAACCCAACCTTCTCATCCTATCTATCCCATCAATCCCACCCACCCCACCCTTGGTTCACCTGGTAGAAAGCATGGAAATTCCTTTCTCCTGATTGCTGCTGGAGGACTCGGGACTAAAAGAGGGAGCGGGGGGTGGGTGCCATGCAGATCCCTTGTGGGACCAGTGCTCCCATGGGAGCGGCGCCCACCCAGCTGTGCCCAGAGGCCCCACACCTTCTCCAGCAGGTAGTTGTGGACGTGGCCACCAGTGGGGTCACCCTTGAAGTCGAAGTTGATGTCCATGTACTTGCCGAAGCGGCTGGAGTTGTCGTTGCGGTTGGTCTTGGCATTGCCGAAAGCCTCCAGGACACAGTTGGACTTGAGCAGCACATTCTTCACCCTTGGTGGGGCAACACAGCACAGCTGCAGCATCACTGATGGCCAGTGGGCCCCACGCACCGCCCATATGGCCTTGGGGTGCCCCAAGCTCCCCAAACCACCCCACAGGCACGAGGCATCTGTGGTCCCAACACACGTTCTCTATGGGCATGGGGCACCCCTGGTCACCTCATGCTGCCCCATGTCAACTCCTTGGTCCCCCCACACTATCCCTCTGGCCATGGGGCACCCCTAGGGCCCTCCAGGGCCACCCCACATGCACAGCGCACCCCTGATCACCCCAACCCATCACTACATCCATGAAGCACCTCAGTCCCTGCACACCATCCCTCTGTGGATGGGGTCCCCCAAGCTCTCCACAGCTTCCCTATGTGTTTTGGTCACCCTTGTCTTCCCTCATCCCTATGGACATGGAACTCCTCAGTTGCCCCACGACATCCCTACGGGTATGAGACACCTCAGGTTCCTCCAGAATCACCCTGCAAACGTAGGGCACCCCTGGTCCCCTCACACCTTCCCTATGAGTAGGCAGCACCCCAGGACCAGAACCTATGAGCACAGAACACCCCAACCCCTCCACACCATCCCTATGGACATGGGGCACCCTGGACCTCCCCACTCCGTGGGCCTCCTCCCAGCCCTGGGCTGGTGGGTCCTAGCCCACCTCCTGCAGGAGCTGTGGGGCTGGACCTACCTCTCCACCTCAGCACGCTGGGTGGGGTTGGTGATAGCGGCTATGTACTGCATGATGTACTTGCTGGCCTCTGTCTTGCCTGCCCCGCTCTCACCTGTCAGGGAGGGAAGTAGCTGGGTGAGGGCACCCACCACCTAAGGGTGCCCCCACCCAAGGGTACCCCGGTCCCTACCCGAGATGACGATGCAGGTGTCCTTGGCACGGCGCTTCATGGCCTTGTAAGCAGCGTCAGCAAGGGCGAAGAGATGGGGTGGGCGCTCGTAGAGCTCACGGCCACGATAGCGCTCCACCATCGGCGGCCCGTAAAGTGCCAGTGCCTGGTATGGGTTCACCGCCACCACCACCTCCCCGATGTAGGTGTAGATGCGGCCCTGCGAGAACCTGCACAGAGGAGTGGCCATGGGGCAGGCTGTGGGCTGGGGGAGGCATCCTGTGGGGTGCTGTGGGGCGGCACACTGAAAGATGTAGTGCTGTGGGGATGGCACCGAGTGCCATGGGCCAGGATGCTGCTGCGGCATCCTGTGGAGCAGTGTCACGGAGTGGCACCCTGCAGGGTGCTGTAGGGCAGGATGATGCAGTGGGGTAGCACCATGCCAGGTGCTGTGCCATGGAACAGGGTGGCACCCTGCAGGATGCTGAGCTATGGGGTGGGATGACATCCTGTGTGGTGCTGTGCAGAAAGGCAGCATCCTGTAGGGTACCACGATGTGGTGTGGGGTGCCATGCCGTGGGGCAGGATGCACACCCTGCAGATCACCCTGCCATGCGGCAGGACATTTCCCCTTGGCGCCCAGGGAATGAGTGCCACGCTGTGAGGTAGAGCCCGCCACTCTACCCACAGCCATGGGGCTGGGTGGTGCTGTGGGGCAGTGGCTCTTCCTGTAGGCAGCACCTGCAGATGTGGGCAGGAACTGCAGACGGGCCCCTACGGATGGGCACACACCATCCCCCCTCCCCAGCCCCATAACCCCACACAGCCCCCCAACCAGCTCCAGGGCAGGGGGGACCATGCCTTAGTTTCCTCCTGCCACAGTGCAGCCCCACCCAGATGCTTCCCCCGGAGCCGGAGATTGAGGTCCCCCCCTTCCTGGTGCCCCCCGTACCGCAGGCGCAGGTTCTCCAGGAACTGCTCCATGGTCACCTCATCCAGGAGGACGAAATCAGCTTTCCCGAATTCGGGACCCTCCAGCTCTGCCATGCTGCGGCACCCACTTCCCTTCTCTCCCCAAAGCCGCCGCCGGCTTCCTGCACCGCCAACTGCCGCGCAGGCGCGGTGAGGACTCGCTGTCACCCGAGGTGACATCCTTGCAGAGACACCCAAATTTGGGCGGGTAGCGACTCCCCACCACACCCATCCCTCAGGACACGGTTTTGGGGGATACTGGGGGGATGGTCACTGGTCACATCACCACAGGCGGGAAAACACGGTTATTTATTAAGATGCTGCTGGTCGACATCGCCGTGTTCTCATCCCAGCGCTCCCAGTTAAGCCCCCAGGATAACTGGGGAGCTCTGGGAATGATGCGCCCAAGGTGAAGGTCAGCAGAAAGGGGACCCCCATGTTGGCATCCAACTGGAAGAAAAGGGGGAGAATCATTAGGATAATGGTGCTAATGAGCTCTGCTGGTGGCTCCAAGCCCCCTGGAATCCAAACTTCATGGCTCCACTCATGCTTATCATGGTGACCCTGCGCTTGCCACCATTTCCAGTTCCAACTTTTAACCAAAAAAACATTCCCAGAAAATCCCAGTAACCAAAAATCCTCCTTACCAAGTTTGTCAGCCAGTTTTCCTGGTGGCTTTCCAGGAAATCTCTCAGATTTTCCACCTGGAATAGAAGAAATAAGAAAGATCTGGACTCGTGATAAGGAAAAGTTGAAAGTTTCATGTTTAATCCACTGCATCCACATGGCTCCTTGGACATGAATGGGACTGGGCAGAGCTTTTACCTAAATGTTTAATTAATGGGATTAAATCCCTGAGACCATGTGTGGAACTTTACAGCTTCTTGGCGTCATCTGAACCTGCCCCGGGCACAAATCCCAGGGGCATAGCCCCATGTCAAGGTTCTTGGATTAGAGCCTCTTGTTTGATGGCTAAAGGGGTTTAGCAGTGTTAATTGCACATAATTCAACTAATTACAGTAATGGGATGAGCCCAGGAGATGCCCCCCACTCAGGATAGGGAATGGTTGCCCACAAATCCTTGTGGGATAAAGGGCTCTCCATCCCCCCAGGACAATGCTCTCCCATGGAATTCCATCCTGAGACTCATCTGGCACATTATGAAGCGATCAGGCCTCAGCAGACCCCAACTTACAGTTCAGTTAATTACAACGCAAGGCCGTTGAACCCATCTCCTCACTCCCCGTGTCTTCCTTCGGCCATCCTGTGCATCATCCCAGCGGGAGCCTGGAACTGCAGAAGGCAAACCCGCCTCAGCGGCTGCACCCTACCCGGAGGCTGGGGGCTCCCCTCGGGCACCGCGTGTCCGGGATATCTATAACCCCCCCCCGGAGAGGGCGGGGAGAGGCCTCAAACCGTCCCGGGGTTGCTCTGGCAAGCGCTGTAGGAACGGCGGGGGCCACTCCAGGCCCCCCCACGCTGGAAGGCTTGCGGAGGGGGAACCGAGCACCGCCAGACCCCGGGGTCACGCAGCCCCCCTTACCCCGGCCCGGTGATCCCTGCTCACCCGGGGGACACGCAGCCCCTCCGGCCCTATGACCCCCGCGCTCATCGGTCAGGCCCCAAGGAGAACTACCCTTCCCAGCATACACCGCGCCCCACAGCACCTCACGGCAGCGGCGACCGAGCTCCGTGAGGGAGAAGCGCTCAGCCCGGGGCCGCCCCGGGGCGCCTCCGCTTCATCCCCGGTCCATGGGGGCAGTTCCGGTGGCGGATGGCAGCGGATGCGGGCGGATGGAGCAGGGCCGCACAACCACCACGCACAGCCACCGCCGCCATGGCTGAGAACAGAGCCTCGCCGGCGCATGACGTCACCGCACGACGTCGAGGGACAGCGCCACCGGGCAGGGAGGGAGCGCCGGAGGGATCAGCGCATGCGCAGAAGAGCAGCAACCGCTTTTGAGCCTAGTGCCCAGGCCTGCCTCCCCGCAGCAGCCGCCGCAACGGAAACAGGCCGGGAACGGCGCCGCCAGCCCCGGCCGAGGGTTCGGCCGCCCGGAACGTCCCCGGAGGGCGCCGGGGCTGGCGGGACCACATGGCGGCGGGCGGACGACGCCCGCAAGCGGGCTGGTCTGGGGGCGGAGCTAGGCCTCGGAATGGGCGTGGCCATAGCGGCAGCGGTTCCAGTGGAGGGCGGGGCTAGAATTGGTGGGCGGGGCTTAGCCTCCTGCGGAGCGCATGCGCGGTGCAGAGCTGCTCCCCCACTTAGCGAGCCCGGGGAGGACTGACGTCAGTCCTCCCCGCGGAGGGCGGGGCGCGGTGCACGCCGGGAAGCCACCGCCCAAGATGGCGGCAGGATTGAAAAGTTGTTGGTGTCGCTGAGGCGACTCTGGGCGGGCCGCGGCCGGGAGCGGGAGCCGAGCCTCTGGCGGGCTCTATGGTCGCTACCAGGCAGTGAGCCCGGTCACCTGGGCCCCGCCGCGCACCGAGGCCGAGGGAGCACGGCCGCTGCGGGGATGCCCCCTGGGGGGCCGGGGCCGCCGCCGCCGGAGACATGGAGGAGGAGAGCAAGAAAGGCAAAAAGGTGAGAGCGGGCCGCTGTGGGGTCGCCCCTGTGGCGCCTTAGGGTTGCGAGGCCGCTCTGGAGGCGGAGGCAAAGGGGCACCTTCTCCCCCCTGGGCCTTCTCAGTCCCCGCTTGGCCCCCGACTTGTGGCCAGCTGTGTCGGAAAGCCTGCCTAGGCGCGGCTGGAGCCCCTCTTGGCCTTTTCCCATCCCTGTGGTGGCTTCAGGTGTAGCCCTGTCCGAGCTGACCGTTTCCCCGTAGGTGTGACTTCCCTGAGGGCTGGGGCCCTGCTTTTCTCACTAAAATGCTTCTCTCTGTGCATTTAGGGCTTAGGAGGCATGTTGTTATAGCCCCTCTGCATTGATCGGGGCTGATTCAGGTGCTTTTCAGGCTGCAGATGAGGTTGGAAGCTAAAGACAAACCTTGAACGCTGTTCTGGAGCAGCACTGGGTTGTTTTGTCTACTGACTGTGGTGCTAAACCGGCTGGGCTGCATACACAAGCATCGTATTTGTATATCTAAATTGAGTCAACTACAGTCAAAGCTACTGTGCTGCAGGCGCCTCCGAGCTCCGCAAGCTTCAGCTGCGTTGGCTGTACCCAGGCTGCTCCAGTTTCTCTTGTTTAAACCTATTTTTATTTCGTGTGGGGGAGGTAAAGGAGCTGAAGATTGAGGCTGGAATGCTTGCCGAGAGCAGTGCTCCCTGGGGTGGGGGTGGCTCCTTTTTGAAAGCAACCTGTCCCATGGTTTGGTGACATAAAGAGAGGGGAAAAGAGCTATCTTTAGTTGTTTTAGGGGTACCTGCACTAACGGCGATCTCAGAAGGTGGCAGCAGAGTCTCCTGCTGAAACTCTGGTTTGAAGTGATCAGGATGCTCACAGGATGAGAAATATTAAATGTGGGTTTGTTGCTTGGTTTGGTTTTTTTCCCTGGAGTTACAAGTTTCTCAGAGCAATATCTGGGAAGTTAAACCACAGAAGTCCCCTTGAAATGTCTGGGGACCTGGGGGGCGGGGGTGGGTGGATCAGCAGTGCAGGTGGAAGAGAAATTATTTGTCTGGATGTGTCAGAGTCCTGCTTTTAAGAAATCATAAAGTCTTAGAATCCCAGTATGGTTTGGGTTGGAAAGGACCTCAAAGCTCATCCAGTTCCAACCCCCTGCCATGGGCAGGGGCACCTTCCACTAGACCAGGTTGCTGCAAGCCCTGTTCAGCCTGGCCTTGAACACTGGCAGGGATGGGGCAGCCACAGCTTCTCTGGGCAACCTGTGCCAGGGCCTCACCAC
>WYDI02031348.1:0-33663 GCA_009867235.2 Psittacus erithacus
ATTATCAGTACTGTTCTCAGGCTGAAAGTTAGAAACACAGTGCTGCACCAGCCACTAAGAAGCAGAAAAAATGACTGATACTGCTGAACCCATGACACATTTGTATTGGTTTAAAGCACAGGCTGTTGTATTCTAAGGTAGCCCATAAGTTTCCATCTCTGATTTGTGGCTACGGCTACATCAAAGTTTCCTTACAACGAAGACATGGTTGTCTGAATTACCCATGAAAACTTGATTAAGCCATTCCAGAGTCCCGCTTCCCATAGCTGAAACCTGCAACAGTTAACACAACTGAAGCATTAACAGGTTACTGGCTGGTGTCCTTTAGTAATGGTTTGTTTGCTTTCTGCAGTAGATGCAGTATTTGAAATAACAATCAGATGCACCATCATATACAAAGAATATGTCTCTGGTGCCTGTTACAGTCTTTCCAAAGCTCACCAGTGTCTGAATTGAACCAGTTAATATTGCATCAACACGTGTATGGATCTTTTAGTAATGTGCTATCATTTTTCCTATGCGTACAAAAGCATGAATTTACTTATTTGTTGCTTAGAAAACCAAAACAGTATTTTTTTTTTTTTTTTACTACCTGAATTTGTGGAGATAGTTCTAGCTGTTGCTAGTAAGTACATCTGGAATGTTTTCTCAAGTATATATATTAAATTGATTATTATCACTTCTTAAAACACTTAAGTTTAATCTCACTGGTTAGACATTCACCTTAATTAAACCCAAATATCAGGCTTTCAACTGAAATAGCATTAAACAATTTGTTGATGAAAAAACCCCAATCACAAATGATTCAGAGGTTGGCTTCTGTGCTTGTCTTATGCCTGTCTGCAAAGAATACTGTGTCAAGGCGACCAAAATACATGTAACTTGGATTATTTTTTTGTTGTATTGGAAATTACTGTTCTGTTTCAGGTGCCGTTCAATTAAAACAGCTTCACAGGTGCTAACTAGTATAATATTGTGGGGTTTTTATAAAATCATTAAAGCATATGAAATATTTCAAGTAAAGTGTATTAAATATTTTAAGTGTATTGTATGGTTGTTTTGATTTTGAAATTAGATACATGTGATCAGTGCAGCGGACTGTACAAGTTCTGTGTGTACAAGGTTCCACATGCGTATCTGACAGATAGCATAACTCATCCCTCTCCCTCCCTGTTTTGTCATTGGTAATGCTTCATAGGATGCATGATTCATACCATACAATAGAGAGACAGCACAGCAAACAGCTCTCATACATCTAAATAATCATGTTGTTGGTTTTGGTAAACTACAGTGGAAAGGAGCAGTGTGTTTTTCTTTGCACTTACACCTAGCCACTTGATAATACGCCTGTAAACATCTGTGAAACATTTCTTTTCTTGTCACAATTGTAGCTATTGCCAATTATATTTTTCTTTTCTGCAGGCTGCTCTGACTCTTCCACAGAGACCATTTCTTCACTGTTCTACTGTGATTCCTGTTGTGGCTCTGACATTAAAGTTTATTATGCACCTTTTCAGGCTTAAGGATTCATGGTGCTTTCTTCCCTGGATGTTGTTCATATCCTGGACTTCTCATCACATCCGTGATGGGATTCGTCATGGCCTCTGGATCTGCCCATTTGGAAAAACTCCTCCTTTGCCATATTGGTTCTATGTGGCAATTACAGCATCTTTACCTCATCTGTGTTCATTTATTATGTATTTAACAGGCACTAGAGAATTAATGTCTATAAAACATGGAATCCACATTGATGTGTAAGAATCAGGTCTCTTAAAGGCTATTTGTATTGACACTTAATATTTAAGGATTGTGTGAAGGCAAATTTGACTTATTACAGTAAAACAGAAGCTTTAGGGAAGATTTGGGAAGATTCAGATATCAGAAAATTAAAATTGCTCAAAATATGAGTTTGCTTACAGACCTTATTACTGTACTCATAAACAGCATTTTCCATTAAGTGCAATGTCATCTGAATTATTGTAAAAAAAAATTCAGTATTATTACATGGAAATATAAATTTCCTCATAAATAGGTTCCCTAAACATGTTACTATGTTGCATGTTCATAATGTAGTAATTTGCACTGGGATCTATTCAGTTTTCATTTACAGAAATTTCTCAGAAAAAGTCCCAAAGTAAAAATATAGCTCTCATCTGGGTTACAGTATACAAGATAAGAATTGTCTATTAATCATTGTCTTACTAATTTTTTTGTTCATTGAATTCCATTGTCCATTGAGGAGATGGGACCTTAATTCCAGTTTGTGATGAACAGCAGTCGAAAGGGTTTGTTTGTGGAAGAGCATATATAGGGTAGCATGTGCTAAGCTGAAGTTACCAAAGGGAGCAAAGAGTAGATGATGTATTCATACACTTATGTGGGTAAATGTATTTTACTATAAAGTGCAAAAAAGTTACAGAAGATATTAACCGGGATGACTGGCTTATTGAGTACCAGAGACCTATGGCTGCAAAGTACTAGAGGCTGTCTGCTGCATACTAAGCTAATTACAGAAAGTGTTTCACCTTTTAAAATGTGCCTTCCAAATAGTTTCTGCCCTGTTTGTTCTTCATGTAAGAAAGGTATGCTTAGGGAAACTTGATCAAAAATGTGGTGTTTTAGGGCTGCCAGAGCAGGAACTGTCTTTTGTCCAAATGCTTAATGGTTTAGAAGAGGAGGAGCATTGTTCATGCATTTACTTCTAACCTGTATTTTAAACTATAGGCTATGAAATTCCAGTTATGAATATATTTTGTGCAAGAAGTGAATACTTAAATCCTTGTAGCAAATTTTCTGAATTCTTGTTTCGTAGTATAATACTCGTATAATTTTGTGCTTTATAATATACAGATCTGTTGCAAAGGGAAATGCATATAGGAACAAAGTGGAGAATTGCATTTTCTCATTTTTAGATTGTAGCTGTAACATTTTTGGTAACTCTATGTCCACCAACAGTCCTGAAGATTGGTATGGTACTGTACTGTCCTGGCAATGTTTAACAATCAGTTAATGGGTATATCTTCAGTAGTTTAAAAGCACGTGTTTTCATTCTCTGTATTGCAGTTTTTGTGAGGTTTTTTTTACAATAATTTTCAGCTATGTTTCGATATATTACTTTTTTGGTCATGTCCTTGTACCAGTTCTACCACAGCAATAGATGAATGCCACTTAGGAATACATTAAGGAAGGTAGCAAGAACATGTGATGCATAAATTGTTTCTCTCCCTGCAAAGAATCACATCCTGGTGTTCAGGCAACTTCACCTCAGGCCATTGACAGCTTTTCAGAGTAAACTGACAGGTTGCATGTAATGCTGTAATTTGTGGGTACCCAAATTAGAGAACAGTGGCAAAGTTCATGTCACCTAGGAGATACATCTGCCTATTAGGAATGTATTGCCTAACAATTCCTTACCAGTATTTCATGTGCATTTCAAGTTCATTGGTATTTCCAGCTATGCATTGATACCTGCCACGTGTAGCAAAACCATGGCAAAAATAAACCAGGATACTAAAACCATAATGAATTTGTGCTTTTACTGCATGCTTTACAGTATAGAGTAAATGTGAAGTGCAAAAGGCATGTGAATTACACAAAAAAAAATGCTAAAAAGCTCAAGTTAATAATTCTGGGCACAATTCATAGTACGAAAACAATAGTTATTTCAGTGGTTCATTTGCTATGCTAATCTAAAGTTTTCCATGTATTTTCAAGTGGAACTTACCAAGTTGAAGAAAGTGTGGTGGTTTCCTTTACTGTTAGAACTGTGCTGCTTTTTTTCCTGTTTTAATGGACTGCTGTTGTGAAAAGCAAGTACTAACAATTGCCAAGTTTAAAAGAAAAGTGTTAGGATGTTTCTTCTTACCAGCTTGTATTACCAGTTTATGTTTAAAATGTAATCTGTATTTTTCACTTCTGGTGCCACTTTATTCTACAGGGAAGTGTACTGCATCATGTGCCTTTCATTGGTTATTGATGAGTGAATTGTTCATAATTGGTGCCATGCTTTAAGGGAGTTTGCATTAAATGGAAATAATCTTAACAGCCAGGCCATTGGTATTAGTTTACTACTAGAACATTTCTTTTGCTAATGGAAATAATGTTCCAGAATGAGGGAGGGAAGGGGTTAGAATTCAGTCTAAAGGAAATGTTAGTACATAGTTAATTTTGAACACATACATTTTTATTCCATCAGCTACTATCAGTATGAAGCTAAATTAAATGCATCAGAAGCGTACATTTCTGTTTAATGGAGCCAATCTATATTCTGTCAATTACGTAAATTTATTCAGAACAGAATAAATTTTGTATTACAGGTGTTGCACAGCATGAGCCTTGTTCGACCAGTAATTCTGAATCCACGATCTAGGTTTTGTTTCCCTGCTACAGGCAGACCTTGCATTAAAACAAAGGAAGGGCTGTTGGTTTAAAATACACTTTGCATCCATTAAAAAATACCCAAAACCACAATAATAAGGCTTTTCCTCAAAATAATAAATCAGGTACTTCAGTTGTTTCTTAAAATTTTCCACATTTTATGGCCTCTACGCTGAATTCTGTATTGTAGAACTGTTTTCTATTATGTATAACATAGACCCACTATTAAGGATAAATAGTACTGGTACTTGTATATCGCACACTGATCTTTCTGTCTGTGTTCATATAATCATCTTCCATTGCTTAACCTAATTTCGTATGAAATTTACCTAGGGTAAGGAGGAGTGTTTGTCTCAATGACTAGGAAACCCAGGTATGCTGCTAGTTAGCAAAAACATTTTAATGCAGCGTTAAAAAAATTTCAGAATGTTGAGAACGAGAAAAGAAATGATGCTGCATTCTTTTTGTTTGAAATGTTAAGTAGATTTCTAAGCAGCTTGTAGAAACAGATTTGTTTAATCAAAACTAATTGACTGAAAACATTTGTATTAGTCAATATGGAGGAGCAATCTGTGTGAAAATGGATTTGTATATTGAAACTGTTGCAAGGGTAATTGAGCAGGTCAGACTGTACGCTGTTGCCGTGTCCGCCACAGAAACAATTCCTTTGTCCAAGGAATGATACTAATGTTCCTGAAGCTTTCCTCATGTTGCCAAGGGAACTCAGTCTTACTTTGATCTTAGTCAGTCTTTCCCTTAAAAATTGTGTCACGCTAAGTAAGGGCTCCTGGACTGGTGTGAGGTGGTTTCCTTGATCTGCTCTTCACTCCTTCGCAACAATCTTACAGATGAGCCAAAAAGGCTGGTAGTTGTGAGTGCTGGTACTGGAACTGGGTAAAGAAATGAAACCAAAGATAGCAGATGTAACAGTGGCACAAGGAATTTACAAGGTTATTAATGCTGCTAGTTTCACTTTTATGTTTCAGTTTAAATTGCCCATAGTCAAACAAAACCAGCTTCTTTTTATATCTTACTGCCAACAATTTAGAAGCAAGTTTTGTGATGACTGCTTTAAAAGTGTGAAGTGTTTCTAAGATAAATTAATACTGTAGGATTCAAATAATAAGGCTTTATCCATCTGTTTTCAACAAAAGCATTTATGTCTTTTTATTCTTTTAACTGTGTATGATGTGTAGACACAGGCACTCATTTTCCGGGTCTTATCAAGGAGGCACATTTGGGGTTTGGAGAGTTTTGGTATAGAATACTCTAGAAACAAAACCTTTTAACACAAGTAATTTTTGTTTCATTAGTTCTTGGAGAACTGTTCCCTTTTTCTAGACATGTTTTGTTGTAAATATGAAAGTTTGAGTGGTTTACAAGCATATTTTGGGTGAATGTTCTATATGCCTTGTACATCAAACATAAATAAGCCAAACAAATGCACTTACAACTTCATACCATGAAAATGTGTACACATTATCATTTTTTTCCCCAAAGTAAAAACAGTTTAACATGCTCTTGCCTCTTGCTTCATGCATCTTGCATGTCTCTGTAAATGTTGACCGAGTGACACTTCTAGTAGTTTAATATGGGCACAGAGACAGTACAGAGCAGTGTTTCATGCGCTCTTCTTGTGCTTAACTTACTTCAGGTTAGATGGAAGGTTTGCTTCTGCTTCAGTGTACCTGACCCACATAGCTCAGCTGGGTTCTGCAAGACTAGGTGGCAGACGTCTGTCTCATCACCGAGTCCCTTTGTATTCAGCGTATATCTAGTAAGTCTGACGGTGCGTGAAACATGATTCATCTCTTCCTAAACGAGAAGTATACTTCTGTTCTACTAAAGTGCATTCTAGTCACCACAGATTGTACTTAATTAGATGGGAGGTGGCTAAAATTAAGGTTGTAGATTGGGCTTGTCTTCCTATCATTCACCATGATTTCCTATTGCTGGAGAAGGGAACTATCTTTTCAAGGACTCTTTTATCCAGGTGATTTCTTGATACGCAGCAAAGCATGAAAAAGTGAAACAACTGAAGCCAGATCCCATGAGTCACTTCACATAACTTCTAGACTGACACATTTCAGCTTTTTAAAATGAACTCTAGCTTTTAAAAATGCAGAACAAACGTGTTGTAAAATTAGATGATTTTCTTTCTCAAAATCTAAGTCTGACCAAAAGCCAGGAGATTCTCTTTAAAAGATTAAACCATTGCCGTTTTATTTATTTATCATGGCTGAAATTTCCGGCACTAAGTCCTTGCTTTGTATTTCCTTGAAAAAATACGTGGCTCTGGCTGCAGTGTATGGGAACTTAGGCTGGGAACATGAAGTACTGTAAAAGTTTGTGCCTCTTTCTCCTTTGGAAGTTGACTTAGAAGAGGCTGTACAACAGAGTTTGTACTAGGTACTGAGAGTCTCTCCTAATTGCAGTATATGAAAGTGGATCATCTGTTATTGTCATGATAAATATTTATTGCCATTAGGAACATCTGATACTATTCTCCAGCACTTCCAAGGAGATTTGGGTTTTACTTGCTGCTGCTGCCTGCACACTCAGGGCAAAGAAGGAATGCTGCAGTGTTACTTAAGCAAAACCATGGCCTAAGTATGTGGGATATGGGGCTCCATGCTTCAGCAGTTCCCATGGATGTTAAAACCTGCTTCTATTGAAAAGAAAATGCTGAGGTTTTTTCCCAGTGAATTTCTACCACTGAAACTTGTGTTGAATGATCACATTCTTGAAAACTTGTTTCAGATAAGAAAATCTTGTACTTAATTACAAGAAAGTCTGTTCTTGCTGCGTATTTCAAAGGGATGAATTGGCACCTTTTGGCACAATTGGCACATTGGTTCTCTGTTGCCTGGATTAGCTCTGCAAAACAGGCAGTGTCTTCTTAGTCATCAAGAGAATGAGCATTTTCCATCTTTATAGTGGACAGGTATAAAGGTTTGGAAATGCCAAGTACAGCTTTTTTGTCTTGACACATATTCATAAGCAGTCACCTGTCATGCAAGGTTATGCAAGATACTCAATAAAAGATGGAGAATGCTTTGGACTAATCATACACCAAGCATTTCATCAGAATCTGTCCAAACTGCTTACACAACAAGCTGTAGGTGCACCTCCTCTGCAAATATCATAAAATAGGCTATTTGTTTGAAAAACAAACCACTGAAGAATTGCTTTGCTGTAGCTTTTTTCTTCATCCAGTTTTTCTATCTTCCTAGCTTGCAGAATGGCTGGCCTTCCACTGAGTTTGTTTGCATTGCCACATAGTGTACACATACTTTAAGCTTACGTGAAAGATAAAAGCTTTCAAGTGCATAAGGTGAACTTGAGTTGCATGATTATAGCAGAATGCTCTGTTCCTGAGTTGGTGGTGGTATGTAATTCCAGCCAAAGGGGGGAGCATCTCTCAAAAGGAGTAGTATTGATTGAAGGTAGAGAACGCGTAATTTCCCTGGCACTGGTCATACTTCCTTATGCCAGAATATCACTCCAGTTTCCCTGGCAGGAGTTGCTTTATTGATGGAGATAAAAGCTTTATTTCTCAGTTGAGCTTCCAGCTGATTTGGCACACTGACATAATCACATCTACAGGGGTAACAAACATTGATTTTTCTCTGTTTAATGAGAAACCTTCTACTAAAATTTTTCAACTTTGCACTATACCCAGACTTGGAAAAAACAATGCATCAGAATGGCTTGTGTTGAAGACAGAGTTTGAAAACACTCTCCTGACACGTTTATGAAGGGTGTTTGCTATTTCTGCTTTCTTTCTATCCCAAAATAACCAATACTTGCAGGCTTTTAGGAGTTAATTGAATGGTCTACTTGATGAAGGAGAAAAGGACTTGCAGAGGTACAGACAGGACAAAATGGTTTACCAGCCTTTTGAAGGAGGTAACGCTGGCTTTCAAAGTCAAAACAGTTGAACAAAGGTGTTCCGTGACATGCATAAAATACATCTGAATGCAACTGAATGTTATGTCCCTTTATATATTATCAAAGGAAAACTGCTTAACTGACCCTTGTTTTCTTCCCTCTTGTATTCCTGCCTCCGTGATGGCATTTCACATTTACCTTCCAAGTGCTTTATAAGTATTACCCAGTCTCACTAGGTCTCTAATTAGTTTACAGGGAGGCAACAGAAAAAAAAGTTGGTTTGTTGTTGTTGTTGGTTTTTTTTTTTTTGTTGGGAAGCTGGGCCAGATAAGTGTGTTCAAAGCTCTACTTCTTCAAAGCTGAGGAGGTAGAGCTTACAGGAATGTTAGGATGAAATGTAGTTATTCAAGGAAAGACTGCCCTAGAGGGAAGCTTGTTTTGAACTGTAATTACTAGCTTGGAGTTTCATGGTTAAATGATATACATCGATTGCTTCCTGCTAGCTGACCTAAAGTGGTGAAATAGCTTAAAACTACAAAAAGAGAGCAGGTTATTGCAAACAACTTTCCAATGCCAGGAAAACAGGCTTAGGAATAGCAATGAGGAACTAAAATACTGGATTCACATGCCAAAGTAAATCACCACCCTTCGCCAAGTTAGTCAATAAATACAAATGCGCAGGACTCTTCTTCCATCGAAGTACTTGATGGACTGGAAATCATTGAATAATTTGAAAGAAAAGCAGTGAAATTGATTATGGGGAGATAGTTTGTGTAATGTCTTCTGGCAGGCACAGAACCTCCCCTGGGAAGGACAGTCTGCACTTACTGTCTCTTATTCCTTTTTAGTTTTTATTGCAACCTAAAGGCTGGATCCCTGAAGGAGTCTGCAGGTCAGCGTGGCCCATCTTTAACTGGAAACACATGGTCAGTGCTGCCTGAATGTAGACAAGATGAAACAAAAAGGAGTATTTCTGTTTGCCTGACTTCAAGTTGTAAACATAACCTAAAAGAGATTAGGATGCTAATTTGTTCCTCTGTATTTTCCTGGATCAAGTTTTACTGTGTTACATCTGTGCAGCCTTGATCTGTTATCTGAGAGAGGAGCTTGGCTCATTGTACAAGTTTCACAATGTAACCTTTATTGCAAATGAGGAATATTTGGTGATCGCATCACTTTAAGTGGAATTCAAAAGACAAGCAGGCCCAATCCAGCAACCAGAGCCCTTCCCAGTGTCAGTGGGTGAGAACTGCAGAAGCAGCATATTATTAACAACATTCTTATTAATAATTTATTTGTTCTGGGTAGTGCAG
The DNA here is from genome assembly GCA_009867235.2 of Psittacus erithacus. NCBI lineage: Eukaryota > Metazoa > Chordata > Aves > Psittaciformes > Psittacidae > Psittacus > Psittacus erithacus. Next base: position 9,582 of record WYDI02031348.1, read on the forward strand.
GAAGGTTTCGGTCTCTCATTATGTTAGGTGTTGTGTAACACAGCAAGATAGTCCCTGCCCAAGTAGTATTAGAATATAAATAATATTTTTTATATCATGTAGATAACATTTAACCATAAAAATACAAAAATAGGAGAATTGATTCTGATCTTGTTTAACTTCAAGAAGCAGACTTTATAAATGCAAATTAAAACTAATTATTGCAAATTGGTACTACTAATTTTTTTTTTCCTCCAAAATGTTGGCATTCCCCATACTCCTTGGACTCGTGAAACTCGTGCATCTGTCATTCCAGAAAAAGCTGCCAAGAATAGCCCCACATATTTTATTTTTGTATTCATTCTATTGAAAAAAAACCCCAAAAATCTTAAGGAGCTTATACACAAACAGTGACATCATGGAGGAGGATGGGGAGGATGTATATCCAACTCATGCATCATTCTACTGTTCAGAATTTACTATGGCTGTCTCCCATTGTTGGTGAAGTGTGGCCTTTTCCAAAAGCAAGGCATATCGGATTTTCTACAAATAAGGCAGGAGAAATTAACCCCACTGCAGTCCTGCCTGCCGTGTTCCATAGTAGCACATGTACCATGTACATGGTGCATCGTTCATTGAAGCTGTTTTGTGCCCTTCTGGGAAAAAGAACTAAAAAATCATACTAGTGTGGGGAAGAATCTGTTTTGGATGATGGCTCCTTAACACAGTGAGCTTCCCCTCTTCTGATGAGCTACCTGGCAGCTCTTTAAACAGGATGCATGTTGATAGGAAACCTATGCAGGGACCTGTGTTAAGAACACACCACTCATGTTTCACAGTCAGTGGACCAGGGGACCCATTCAGAAAGAAAGATCCTTTATTAGTGCTGCCCTCTTATTTCTTAGCCCAGGCTATGAGGCCATGAGAAGCATAAAAGAAGTCTTGAAGCTGTTTTGCCTCTTCCCCAACTTCAATACCTACGTTGGGCATAAAGAAAGCATGAATTCAACTCTGTGAATGAAAAAACAAGTGTATTATGTGAGCCTCAGAGCTGTGAGGAGATGACTACCTGTTGCTCAGCAGATGTGAGGTCCTGAGAAGCTGCATAAAAATCACAGTACTAGTTAAATAATGAAAATGTAACGTGGGCATGGTGGTTTGTAAGACAAAATTGAGTTATTAACACAGGCTGCAAGAGATCATAGTTCAGGGCTGATAATGACTTCACAAGCCAATGTAACTGTCAGTGAATTGGGTCAGGAAAAGAGAGAGAATCACATTTGTTCCCTGAAAAACTGGTGCAAGGCTGTTGATCCTCATGCACTGATGTAATCTGCTGCAAGCACTCCACATAGCCTTGTGTTAGTATAACCTCATGCAGCGGTCATGCTTGCGTTTGTGCCTGCGTAAGCCTTTGGTGACCGTAAACATGTTTTCAGCCAAAGTGTAAGACCAGAACATTTGTGTATTTATTTATGTTGGTAGAAAAGAGCACCAGTCTTTTTTAAAAATAAGATTTAACCAGTTTCCATTGAACATTTGTCACTTTTTCTAGTCCCCCTATACATACAGTGTTTGTTTTTGAACGATAAGGAAATCAGAATAGGTGCTCAGAATGCACGTCCTGAAAGTCAGCTTTTAGGGCTGAGAAGAAGCAGGATAGAAACAAAGCATCAAGCTGAACCAGACCACTTATCTGTGTGATCAGATACTGCCTCTGTAGGGCATGAGCTTTCACAGATTATATGTTTATAAGTAGTCCTTCTGTCCATCCCCCAGTTTGCTTTTTTGCCTTTTGGAATCAAAATACCAGACTCATTTCCTCATTCGCGTGTCAGTTAAGGCCAAAACTTACTCTTCCAAAAGTTCGGGGAATATGGTGTTTGGTGCTTTGAATTGTCATGAGAAGTCTTTTGGAAGGCAGAGTTGGGAAGAGGCTGTGTGGACAGCTAATGTAAAACTCTCATTTTTTACTTGGTTTGCAAAAAAGGCTGTGCAGTGTAGTCAAGCAATTTTTATTTTTTTTTTCATAATAAGGAAGCATGCAGAATTACTGATCTTTGTTCCATTAAGAAATACAAATCCCAATGTCCTTATTTCCTGCTTGTGTATCTCAGCATCAGGTTTTCTCTTAAGTCAGCCAACTGTGGAAAACATCTGCCATTCGTTTTTTTCAGCAGCTGCAGATCCTCTCAGCAAACCACTTGTGGCTGTCCTCTAAATTATGATTGATTTTTTAAAAACAGAGATTGAAAAGGGAAGACTCTTCAGTTTGTCTCTTTGCTCTCTTCCTCAATGAATTAGGTTCTTTTTCTAAAGCTTCATAATAATATGTCAACTTCTAAATGTCAGCCAGTCAGCTTCTCATCTCTGTTAGCACCTGAGCCACAGCATCCTCTCCTCCTCTTGTGGTTTGGCCTCCAAAGTGCTACCTCTGAGGAATGATCCCTTTTGCTGTGTACTAGCCGTAAGGGCTCTCTGAGCAGTTTCCATTGGTGATGACAGCTGTTACCGCAGTAAAAGATAAAATCCAGTAAAAGCGCCTCCAGGTAAAATGCCTGGCTCTTCGGGGAGAGTTTGTGTATGGACTGTATGGAGTCAGCTGCTTCAAATGGAACTCAAAATACTTGCAAAGAAAATTTTACTGAAACAGACAATAGAAAATACTGGGTATTCCTCTGCAATATTAGCCCTGCAGCAGAGCTGGCGCCTTTGGATTCTTGCTGTATAAAGCCCAAAACCAGTTCTTTGGGACAAAAAAATGCATTCTTCCAAAGAACACAACTTTTATTCTATTCTATCATAACTTAATGGTCAGGGCATGGGAAGCCCATGCTCTGTGTGCCCACCTGACAGGAGGGAAATGGGCACTTCAGTCCCTCCTCAGGTTTCTTCTCTGTTTTGTGTATCAGTAAGATGTAGAACTGAATGTAAGATACACTCCACTGAGGCCCGAGCTGGCTGTCAGGAAAGCTTACCTAAGGAGTGCATGTATCTATACCCTCCTTCTCAGGCAGAGGACTGAATCTGGCTGGCTTGCATCTTACTGAGTGCATTAACCATTTAAACTGTTCACAGCTCCAATTAATTTTTCTTCTGGACTCTTTATTTTTTCCTCCCAAAGGAAACTACCCACAGATAAATTTCTGGCTCTCAGAAGGATGATGAGAGTTTTAAAGAGAGAGAATTCTAAAGACTGCTCTCATCTTGTCAACCATTCTTACCCTCTTGGTAGATGGGAGTGACTTTGCCCTTCCTCCAGTCATCGGGCATCTCTCCTGTTTCCCATGATTTTTCAAAGATAATGGAGAGCAGCGGAGCAACAACATCTGCCAGCTCCCTCAGCACCCATGGGTGCATCACATGAGGGCACATGGATTTATGGGAGTTAGATCTGTCCAGAGCATCCCTAACCCAGCCCTCTACAACCAGGGGAAGTCTTCCTTTCTCTGGCCTTCTCTTACCTCTGGGGTCTGCAACCCCCAAGGGGTGTCCTTAGCAGTGAAGACTGAAGCAAAGAAGGCATTCAGAAATTCCTCCTTCTTTGTATCTTCTGTTACCAGGACAACCCATCTGATTCAGCAACAGACCCACATTTTCCCTTATCCTCCTTTTACTGCTGATATACTTGTAGAAGCCCTACGCAAGTCCAACGTGTAACTGTAAATTATGTCCTCTGTCCATTCATGATTTAAGCCAGCTTAAGAAAAAAATTATTGTGAGTTGTTTATCATGATCATTGAGAGAGCAATAGGAAGTCCTGAAGTAACAAATAAGCCTGTTGCATCTATCAGTACGTTAGAAGCCTTTGTCAGATTAGGTCTTGCTGGAGATGGCAGTGATCTAAAGTTGCTTTAATGTGAATTATCTGGCTTTAACAAACTGAGTTGGAGGGTTTAGTCTTCTTCACTAATCAGCGCTCCTGTTGCAAAAGAAGATTGTTCAGAGGCAAGGAGTGGGTTAAAGAAGGACAGTTTACACTTGCTTCTGCTTGAGTAAGTGGAAAAAAGTATGCATAACTGGAGGCATTATATTACAATGCATACTAACATAGAAGTTACAGCCGTTAACCTCTGCTCAAAAATTAAAGGCTCAGATGGAAAGAGCTGTCAGATTTAGCCTTTCCAGCAGTCCTACATTCACAAATAAAGTTAGAACTTCAAAAAGGATTAAAACAAGAATTTGCTTTGTTTCTTGGGTGGAAGAGTGACTACCTTCTCATCTGCAAAACTTTCTGCCTGCAGGTTTGCACTTCTGTTTGAGCTTTGAATGTGATTCAAATCGATATGTCAATAAAACTCTTAAGTTTCCTGTACCTGTACTTGTCAACTACGCCAGTGCAGTTCTTGGAAAAGAATGCCACGCTAATTTGTTTTTGCTTTGTAAGCTGGATGGCTGCCTCCACATTCGTATGGTGCCATAGCACAGTATTTGCTATTGTTCCCTGGCTTTATTCTTAATTTCTCAGCCTCATGGAGCACCATTGTTTCCTCATTTTACATTTTGTTCAGTTCTAATGGGTTTAACATTTTAAATTGTTGACACGTCACATAGCCTCCATAAACTGGAAAGCATGTTCCGTGTCTGACATAATCATAGCTCCTTGCTGCAATTTCCCATTGAAGTAAATAGACTTTTACTTTATTTTGGACCTATAAATGGCACCGTGAACTCTGAGGAAACATTAAGATGTAAAACTTCAGTGTATATCAATTAGTATGGCTGGTTTCATGTAAGTAAGTTTTATTTGGTCTGCTGTAGTTTGTTGCCAGCAGCAGAGAAATGAATACCTGCAGATACCTGTATTTATTCTGTGTTTTTGAGAACACAGCATGTGTGTGTGTGTCTGAGCAACCACCTGGAAACTCTTCAGACTTGTCACTGCAGGATCCAGTCTTAATAGCCACTGAGTGCTTTGGTTATTCTCCCCTCCCCATCACTGCTGCAGCTCTCCACACTGTTACCTTGGTGAAACTTTTGTAATCTGTGTCAGGTCTTTAAAACTGTATGTGAGGATCCCCTGTGCAGCATTTGTCAGAAAAGACTAGTAAATTATCTTCAAGGACACAAAGCAACCCATTTTGCAGTGTCAAGTAGACACTGGCATACGAAGTCTAATACTGAGTGAAGCTCCTTCTGTAATATGTTAGTCCAGTAACACCTCTCTCACTATTTCTCTTAATCTAGCTTGTTCCTCTTCATGCTACATTGAAGGATATTCATGCTGCTGATAGTCTTGTCCTTATCTAAGTGTGTGTGAATAGAGGTGTTGTGAGCTGTCCTAGCTTTGTCCGTGATGGTTTAGCTTTTGCAACATAGATTTGTTCACTGTAATTAAACAGCGACAATGAATCATCTTGTTGATTTCAATGTAAATGGCTTCCCTGAAATCATACTTTACAGCACACATCATTATCTACTATCTTTCTCCCCCTAGCAGTAGACTTTCATTTAAAAGTGTATTACTCTGCATTTGCCCCATTCTGTTATCCTGGTAGATAACAGTGTCAAGCAGAAACAGGGCTATGAAATAAAACTGTGATAGCCATAAAGTGTGATTGCACTATATTAATTTGTTATTAGATGGAATTGCAAAACTACTGTTGAGACAGCGCAAGTGTGGATTAAAGTCCCTGAGGTTAGCAATTTCTTCTGTCTTGTGTTCTGGAAGCTTAGGAATGGTGAGAATGGCTTGTGGTGAGCCAGAGCAAGGATGAGCTGGGTTAAACAGTTTATCGACTCTACAGACTGATCATTCTAGTTCAGCACTGGAGGAGGTCAAAGCAGACAGTCTGAACTGGAGTGGCAGATATGGCAACTGCTTGCTACCCACAGAGCCTCAACTCAGACTGAAACTGCACAGTAATATTTTGGGGGTTTAGGAGATTTGAAGCAGTGGCTTATGTCAAGTGTAACAGGAAATTTGAGGAGTTATTTTCCCCAGATATTTTTTCATCCTATTCTTTCTTTCTTTCCCCATCGTCTGTGTGTGTCAGAAAAAGACTCCAGTGCCACTCACAGAAGCATTACAGAAATCATCAGCCTTCAAATAGACATCCTTTATTTTTAACCCACTAAAAGCTGCTTGTTTGTTCAGATTGAGTGTTCCTCTGCGATCACAGGAAACTACTGCAATGGGCTGCAGAGACAGGATTCAGGAAGAAAATGGAGGGAGATACACTAGTTGCAGGCACACTAGCTGCAGTTTCTCTCCAGCTGTCCTTCACCGAAAACATTGCACAGTCTCTTTCATGAACAGCAGGGCTGCTGCATTACAGGGAGTAAGATGTGCTTAGTAACATGGCCTTTGGTCATACAGGCTGAAAATGCATGGGTCATATGCAAAGCTAGTGCAAGGCTATGGTCATCTTGAAGTTGACCCTGTTCATACTACAGCAGGTCTGGCCCACAGTGTTGCATGTGTAGCTTTCTCAGATAGGATTCCTAATAGGAGAAAGGTTTTATTCTTCTACCTTAGTCCTGCAAATATTTGTTTCTGGAGTATTTCTACTTTCGGCATTTCTACTGTTAAAGTGCCTCATCGGTGAGGAGGGCTGGGAGGCTCCAGCCATACGGCAGTATGACCTGGGGGTACTGTGTGAAAAATACCCTATTCTCCCATTGGGCAAAGCACTTCACCACGCACCCAGAGGTGAGCGGAGGAGCCCTGCTGAAGTCCATAGTGCTGCACAGGACAGAGCTGACGTCGAGCTGCTGCTCAGGGTGGGGCTTTGAGTCACGTTCATCCCCAGCAGCCAGGAGGTAGGGTCAGGCACCAGCTCCTGCAGCTCATTGTCTACCCTGTGGCTGTGCTCCCACAGCTCCTAGAAGGAATGGATGTGAACTTGGTCACAGTTCTGGCTGTTCTGGCAGTCGCGGTTGGTCAGACCTCTGAGAGTAAGTACAACTGCACTGTGTCTACTTCTGTGCTTCAAACTCCTTAAAGTAAACAGATAAAAGGACACAAAGCATGTCTGCCTGGAATTGTGTCTGCTTGAGCTTTTGCAGCTCTCCATGGGACAACAGACAATAGTTTAAAGGTATTGTGCTGTAGCATGGGAGGATTTACAAAGTGAAAGCTGGCTATCTTAAACAGTTGGCATTTGTTTCGGTGGTGCCAGGGCTTCACCTGAGCATTTCCTCAATGTTTCCACAACAGATAGGGTGGCTTTATGATTCTGTAAAATGCCTTAAACAAGGAAAAGCCAAGTGGGTTTATCTGCCATAGCAAACATTATCAAGAGCATTGTAGCTGAGCGATTTTAACTTCTGAAGGTATAGGACCTTTAAAGCAACGATTTCCTGAAGGAACACCTAATAAAATATCACTATTTGTTTAAGAGGATCTCTGTAGTTCACCTGCAAGTTCCTCCTTTCCAAGCTTCTGAAGAGGGAATATGTTTAGAAATCACTTGCTCTTTCTCCTTTAAAGGGAAATTGCCTTGGATGGCAAAGATTTCAGAAAACTTTTAATGACATGTAACTGATTTCTCCCAGCAGAAAAGTGGTTTTGCATGCTGTGTGCTCAGCGCAGCATGTCTGGAGGATTCAGAAGATCTGCATTTTCATTGAAATTAAAAAAATTAAACTTGATCAGCCAGTGCTGTTCTTGAATTCTTAGTTTTGCCTTGTAAATTTCTACTGTAAAGTAAGTTGTGTTCACAGAGAAGACAACTCAAATTCCAGAGCACTTCAGCCTTTGAGGTGTTCCTTTCTCAAGCTCCACTGGCTTCAGTAGGAGTAGGAATTGTGAGGTTCTTTGAGGATTTAGACTACGTATAGGCAAAATCTGCCTTAAAATTCTGTCCTGCTAAAATGGCCACTGCACCTGCTGGCATGGGAAGGCTCTGCGGGAGCTCCTCTATTAGATTTATGATCTGGCCAGTCAGCAGCATCTTGCACAATAGGACTGGCACGTACATGCACAGGTTAAAGTAAAGGTTTTCATAGAACACATTCTTTTATACTGAACCGTTTGGCACAGGGGAAATACCTTCACCACCTAACTTTCCCCATGCAAATATGCTCCTTATTTAGCAACAATATTCAAACAGTAGAAGCCACAATAAAAATGGGGAGAACTGAATGTGAGTATCTGGGTACAGGCACATCGTACCCTGATCTGAACTGGATTTAGGGTTAACCGTAATTAGACATAGGCTTCTTAGGCTGGCCATTATGCATCCATTTATTTCAGTGTCACAGTACACATAATGCAAGTAAGATTTGGGCTGCTACATGCAAACTTGCAAAAGTTTCCTTTGCTTGAGGATATGAATTGGTAGCCTCTGGCAGAGGCCAGGAAAGCCGTCCAGCAGCCATAATTACACCTGGCCACAGGCAGGAGCATGACCCTGCCAGGCAGAGCCAGAAAAGAGATCTAGGTTGTTCTGTGGGGCATAAAGGACAATTTTTTTTCCTGTAATATAATTCAAACGAAGTTTTTGCAATTTCACTGTAAAACCCCTCTGGTTATTTTCCATCATCCCATCTCAGTGCCAGGTATCTACAGAGTCATCTCTCCTGCAGTGAGGTGGGCACCAGTGCATGGCAGAATATGCAGCAGGTTGGGCAAGGGGACCTATTTCAAAGGTGGTTGGTTTGAATCATAATGTGAGAAGACAGAAGTTCTCTGTAAGAACTCCTACATGCATTTCATCTTGAAGACAGGAAGAGAGAAATTTGGTAATTCTTGTACAGCAAAAGCATCCAAACCAAGTGGTGAATGCTACAGGGTAGGAATAACAATTAAATAAGACTGTCCGGGTCTTCCCGAAGGAGTTAGATGGACTTGTCATGGCCAAGTTATTCCAGTGATCTGGTCTGGTCAGAGTGAGGGTGATCTGTGCAGTGTGGGAGATGGGTTCCCTCTTATCAAATTGTATTGCTTCATAAAAAAAGCCCAGATGTATGTTCACATGACAGCTTCTTTTTGCATCTTAATGTGCAAGTCATTATGTGGTTTGTTTTTGCAAGGGATAGCAGAAATTTCACCTTCTGGTAAGGCGCTGGATATTAGTGTTTGTTTGACCACATCAATATTACACTCTGCTTTGCCAATTTTCAGCCTCCCTTTCCTAGATACTTTGTAGTCCTGAGCATCAAGGATGTTGTATAGGGACAGCCAGCTTGCAAACTGATAGAGATTTGATGGAAAAAGACCCATTTGAAAATCATGACCTATACGACAGACTCATCTGTCTATCTCTAGTCAGCCTTCCACCCTTGAAAATGTCCATATTAGCAGCAGTTGTCATAGCAGAATGAGAAAAGCATTACTGTATTACTTAATTTGTATTTATTCTTGGTCATAAAATTATATGGTATGATTTATATAGTTGTATATGACAATTGATGCTTTATTTATTGTTGGTTCCACCACTTCAGCAGGTATAGCTTAGAATCCCTTCTATCTTTTCTTTACCTCCTTCTCAGAGTTTTGTTTTAACTGTATTAAAATGCACTCAAAATAGTAAGATGCATTAGAGCATTTTTCAGCAGTTTATTTCCCTTCTCATCTCCAGCTGTTATGCAACCTCCTTGCTTCTACAGAGTACAGCTATAGGTTACATTTGCCAAGGATTCTATCATCCTGCTTTGTTCACTTGCCAACCTGAATCAGAGCCTTCTGCATAATGAAATACTGACTTGCTTTAAGTTAAGATGAAAAGGCCTGATTTGAGATACTGAACTCCTAAAATAGCATCAAGTTAGTTTCAGATGAGAGGAACATTTTTCTGGCAGCTTCGTGAGCAAAATAATACTAAATTATCTGCCTTAGAGTAGTTAATATAAAGTGTGGGTGTTGTGACAGTGAATTTCCTTCCAAGAACAGAACCTGGATGCTATTCATATGCCTACAACACCAGATTAAGAGCTCAGACTTTGTGGAAATAGCTGTATTGAGACCAGAGCATTTAAGTGCATATCATGTTCTGACTAAGCAAGACATTCATCCAATTAATCAATGCAAAGGGCTTTTTCCAGAGGTACAAAACCTACTCTGTAATCACAAAAGAATTCCAGCAGAAATCACTAATCCCTGCCATTAATAGTCCCAGGTGTGCCAACATTGTGCAATAGGTGCAGAGCTGCATTGGTTCATTGTGAACCTGAGGCGCACTATCAGCAGGTCTCGCATTTCAGCACAGAAAGTGCCTCAGGTTTATGGATCTCACTGTGCAAGAGAAGCTGTCCCAGACCGCACAGTATGTTGGGAGAACCCCTTCTGCTTAGGGCTCCCTTAGTTTGTGTAAGTGCAAGAACTATCTTTCGGGGGGGGGGGGGGCCGTTGTTACCCAGAAGGATGTCCACAGCATGGCCTTTTGCTCAGCAGTGCGTGGGTTACACCCAGTTCACAAAGGTCACCTAAGGGTTCTGCCAGCAGTACTGACAGTCTGTCAGTGCTGCCAGCCGTGTTCAGGAGGGACCACCAAGCGCCTGCGCAAAGCACTAACTGCTGGAGTGAAACCTGTCAGGAAAAGAGCTGCTCAAGCCCTCCCTAAGACAGCTGGGTTGGTTCTGGAGCAGAGAGAAATCAGGGTCCAAAAATGCTTTTCCCACTGTTCTCTCCTACTGCCCAGCTTTTCCTATTGTGTTTAGTCAAAAGAGGCCAAATGAAAACAGAGCTAAGAGAATCACAAGGGTGGGAACGTTACTGCTCCATCACTCACCACTTATTTCCATGTGGCTTCATCTCTTTTTTCTCCATCTGCCCACCCTTCATGAGGCAAAAAACCTGCCCTGCCATGTTAGATTTTCTACAGAAGAGCCTGGCTGAAACAATGGCTGCTCTTTCTCTTTGCCAGTGGTCTGCCCTACCCATACTGAGAGAGCAACCCAGTCCTACCTGCCTAAAAGCTGTAGCCAGGGAGCAGCAGAACAGACACTAGCTGCTCCTACTGTTTGCCATAGGAGGGCTCTTCATCCGGCACCACAGTTTCCCTAAACGGGTAGGCAAATCTAAGTATATCAGCTCAAAACTGAAGAAAGGGGAATATTCTTTTTTGCCCCAGAAACTGAGCAGGCAGCAATAATTGCTTTTCATATTTCTTGACTGCACCCCAGATGATATGGCCTTCTTCAGCGGTTTAGTATGTGGCTCTCAAGTTTGAGAATGATGACGAAAAGTGCAAACCAAAAAGGATGAGAAAAGTTTCTATGGACTACGTTTAGCCAGGTGGCAGACAGCAAATGGAAACAAGAAACTTTCGACAGTCAAAGAGACTTGATATGATCAGCAAAAGCTTAAAGACAGGTACAATGAACAGTACCCACAGAGTCTCACAAACTTTAGGGACTCTTTTCCATTTAGGAGCAACATTTTACTGAAAGAGCTTCTAACAGGTCTAGCTGAATGCAGGTGAAAACAGTCATCTCTAGCTGACAACTGCTTTGGGATCCTTTCAGCACTAAGAAAGTGACTGAATACTGTGCCACCAAGATTTGAGGGAACTCCAAGAAAACAAACCACTGTAGGAAGTTTAAATTAAGTCCTTGGCCTACACTGCTTGACCAACAAGCAGCATTTCAAAGTAATTCAGAATTTCATGGATTTTTTTTTCCATTTTTAAAGAAAAAAAATCAAGTCTTTTTTTTTCAAGTCTGCTAAACAATTTATTCTAAATAGCAAGGCAAAGCTTCTTTCCACTTCTTCTGAAACTGATAAAGCTATACAAAGCATGTTAAATGAATCCAGTATAATGAAAAGATCAGCACTATTGTATTCCACAAGATACATGCATCTGAAAAGGAGGTCCTTTCTAAGCATCCTTAGAGAGAAAGTGGGGTGAGTGAAGGTATTTTTCCAGGTAATATCTTACTTGCTCTCCACAAAGGTACATGCTCCAGTGGGCTTTTCTGCAAAATTGAAGATGGCATGTCAAGATATGAAACACAATGTTTAGAAACCAATACGTCTTCCCGTGGTGAGAGTTCCTAGGGAAGAAATACCAAACCAGATAATACTACCTGCTGAAGTAATGACAGGGCAATCCCTGAGTAGACCTGTCTCAAAGTCCATCACTGAGCTTGTCAGTCCTTTCAGCAGCTCCATTAGCTTTTTGGTTAAAGATGCTCAGTGTCAGACAACAGATCTAAATGATCCTGGGTAAGCAGCTGTGGATTTCTGATTGTGCCACTGAGCCATAGAGACAAATGAAATGGGCAGCACTGAAAAAATCTCTGATAAATAGCACTAAAAGGCCATGCAAAGATCCTTGTGGAAAACCACAGTTCTTTGCTTTTAGCCACTGTTTAGACCAATGATTACTAATCAGCCTGATCTAATTGCTGAAAACACAGAATATAGAGTATTGGGTTGGGCTGAAATAAGCTTTGCTTATTGTCTCCTGGTTTCTTTTCACTTGTAGGATTAGCCTGCAGTTACTGCCGTAAGGGGCTGGGCAAAGGAGCTGCAGGATGACTCCGTGCTCCGGGAGAGCAGCATGCCCTCCTCTGGGGCTCTGAGGAAATACAGGAATTCCTTGGCTTTTGCCCTGGTCCATCTTCAAGCTCACAGTTAAAAAACCCCAAACTTTTAAAACTGACTCCCATGTAAAAAGGTACCAGTTACCACAAGTGCCTCTGTCAGCAAAAGGTTGCCAATGGCACTTTCATGTTGTCTGGCGAAAAGACCCTGATGCCATGTATTCCTCTGTGATTCAAAGATAACTGGTTTCTATTTTCCATATGGTGGCTGCACTTCCATGCACAAAACAACAACAACATTATTTAAAAGTGACAGCTTCTTTTTTATCAGAAATTAGTGCAGATCAAAATTTCTCAAGACAAACATCCATAGAAACCCATGAAAGCAAGACAGTGTCCCTTGTCTTTGAGGCACACACCTCAAGTAAAAGTTACTAACAGCTTCTTGATCTCTGTAAGAAATGCTTTTGCCCCTTTGGACAAGAACATAAGCACTACCTTATTCACATCTCATACAAAATTTCAATATGCTTTCTGTTGGTGTATTCACCAGCCTCACATGAAGTTGGAGGTCACTGTTGCATGCCCTCGTGTCGAGAGGCACAGCTTTTGCTATAGCTGCATAGATTAGATGTGAGTGGCCTCAAGTTCCAGTTCAAAGATGACTGGGCATCAGGTAGTTGAATGCACTCTAAAACTGTTATTCTAGTTATGTGAGTGATATATAAAGGTGCAATTGCAAACAAGATTCTGAAAAATGCAATTGCTGTTGGCTAAATTCCCTGAAAAAGGCAGTCTCATGCTTGGCCAGTGAGATACTCACAAGCCCACTCAAAACTGTATCAAGAATTTTGGTTTATTTTCCTTATATGAGTTTTTGTATATTTTTCCTCACAAAATTATAAAAGTACATCAATACTAATTCTGTAACTTTCAGTTATACAGTGTACAAATAACTTAGTGCTATATACTAGATGACCTTTGAAGGTCTCTTTCAATCCAAACTATACTATTATTCTATATAGTGATATATATTGCACTATAAAGTGATGTACAGATGGTTCAGATCTGAGGACTGAAGAAAGTGATGTGTTTAAGTACATAAAGTGGGATGAGGGCAAGAGGCTGTAGCCAGGCACTAGGCAAACCAGGTAAGGAAGAGTTCAGGAGACAGCTGCCTCATCCTAAGACCTTCTGTAGTATCCAGCCATTCCACAGGAGGAAGGGTGGCAGTGGTTGCCTTGTCAAGTATTTAAGTACATTATATCCCGAAGAAGCACAGGACTAGACCTCTCCAAAAAGCACAACCATCAACCTCAGATAAAGTTCAAGGTATCAGATAATTACCCTTCCTTTAGATTTTATACCACAGAATCCTTCTGTCAGGAGTTGATGGTGACAATAAAAGTTCATATATCAGTGTCACCAGTGCTGTCTTGAGTCCTCAGAAAAAATTAAACTTGGTGGTGCTCAGTGAGCTAAATTCCCATCTACAAACACCAGCTAATTGGCTTCACAGGCAATACATTGTTGAAGAGAGAAAAGCAAGGGGCAACAGGGAAATACTACAGGTAACAATTAATTAATCCTTTTGCACAATATGATTATTTACAGCCCTCCTCCTGGGTTGCTGAGGGGGCAACTGCTAGCCCAGCTGCTTTCCCTTCTGGCTTTTTCTCCCTTCTGGCTGGACAGTCCCAGGGCTGTGCCACCAATCCCAATGGTACAAAAGCTCCCTGCAAGCTGCAGCCGACTGGTGCTCAGTGACTCCTGCAGCATTGCTGGCTCAGGCAGCATCTGCCATCCCAGTGCTCAGTGAGCACTCTCACAAGGAACAGAGCACATAGTCTTCTTACAGGAAAACTTTTACACAAACTTCTCATCTCCTGCTTACAGGAACTGAAATTGATTCTCCGGCTTCTTTTTATGTTGCTCTGTGATTCTTGTGCTCCAAGACCAAATGATTACTTAATGAACAGCATGCTTTACAGGCTAGGATAAAAAATAAAAAGTCAAAGCAGAGAGGAAGAAGACTTTCTCCCTACTTTTCCCAGATAAATTCACAGACAAGGACAAACACTGGAGTCCTTGCTGTGCTTGGTTTGATTCTGAGACCTTCTCATCCTCGATAAATCCCTGAGCCACGTAGCTTTGCTTGTCCTTGAGCTGTTGGATGGAATCCCTTTTAGAAAGTCTTTCTGTGGTAGAGCAGAAGAAAATTGAACACCAAAATCTTAGTATTTTTCATCAAAAAAGTTGTGAGTTATGATCTGCCTTTTAAGGTTCAGTGGTTTTTTATTTTCAAGATGCCATTAGCAAGCAGGAAAAAATCTTCAGGAGATCATTCCCTAGTGAAGATACATTCAGCCATGGGAGCTCTTGGGACAAAAGAAAACACATAATCCAGCAAAAGCATTAATAATCTGAATCAATAGTCAGCCTGATTCAACCTCACAAGGCAGAGCTTTTAAATTAAGCTCCTATCACTTCCTGTGTAATTAATGTTGGTATTATTTTTATTTTACTGTAACAAGCCTTTAATATGTGTGCACAAGGAGAAGTGGAGGAAGCTGTTCTTTAGACAACAGAAACACTCATCTGTTTTGTGGGAGAAGGTGAGGAATAAAACCAGGCAGCACTATCTGCTGTGGGCCAGTAAGAAAAGGAAGAAGAAATAAGTTTGATTTGTCTGTTTGGTTCACAGGTTCATGAGGGCCTGATAATGAGGGAAAATGAACAAACACATAAGTTGCCTGGCTGCAGAATGGCTGCTTGCCTCACTAAATGGCATTCACTATGCTGAGCACATTACCAAGGGATGCAAGCAGGGGACAACAGTCACAGGGTCAATGAAGGTGATCCTTCCCCTCCATTTAGCACTAGTGAGGCCGTATCTGGACAGCTGGCTCCAGTTCTAGATTCCTCAGTGCAAGGCAGACGTGGACTCACTGGAGAAAGTCCAGTGAAAGGCCACAAAGATGATGAAGGGCTGGAGCATCTTGCACGTGAAGAAAGGTTGAGAGAGCTGGGACAGTCTAGCCTGAAGAAGAGAAGGCTCCTGAGATTTCTTTTCAAGGTATTGTAGCCATCATTCCCATACCTGATGGGAATGAAAGAGGAAGGTGCCAGGATGTCTGCAGTAGTGCCAGCTGACAATGGCAATGGGCACAAATTAAAACACATTAAACAATCTGAACACAGAAAATGACTTTTTTTTTTTGCTGTGAGGGTAGTCAAACACTGGAGCAGGTTGTCCAGGTATCTTGTGGAATCTCCATCCCTGGAGATAAACAGAAAGCGTCTGGACATGGTCCTGGACAACCAGCTGCATGTGGCCATGCCTGAGCAGGAGGGGTTGGACCAGATGACCTCCAGAGGCCCCTTCTAGCCTCAATCATCCCTTGATTCTGTGAAGTACAGCTATGACTTCTCCCCTTCATATCTCTGTTGTTTCTAACGTTGTTGTTCTGTTTTTAGCTTTGTTTCCTGGGGCCTTTAACTGTTGCACGAGAATTTCAGATGAAATTCCCAAAGGGATTCTCCGAAGAGTGGAAGGGTTTGAAATCCAGAAAGCTGATGGCCTCTGTCACCTAGAAGCTGTTATGTAAGAGATGTTTTGAATTCTTCATTGTGTAACAGATACTGTTTAGTTAAAAATTATTAGGTGCCATTTAAGCAGAACCTTAGAATGCTAACAGAAATTCAATGAAAAACAAGATTTGGGATTTTATGTGATTTCAGAACTCTCCTTCCTTATGCTATTTAAACTTCTGACTGCTAAAACTGAATTTCCTTTCACTAATAATACTGATTGTTATTAGTGAATCAGTATTCACTAATTAGTCTGCGCTAACTTTGACACTGCTTTATTTTCAGAACTGAAGAATGACGCATGTACCTTAAGACTTCTGTTGAACTACTGATCAATCAGCTGCTGACCCTCTACAAGCCTTGCCTAAATTCATTAAATTTTCTTTACTTTTGCACATCAGCATTTCTTTCTTTTCTTCCTTTTTTTTTTTTTTTTGGCTAGTACTGTTTGGGCTAAATGGGTAAATTTCAAAGATATCCTGGACATTTTTTATTTCTGGATATTTGAGTGATGATTGGAATAAGAAAAAGAATAAAAATAAGAAAAAGAATAATTATGTGGTCTACTTATTTATTTGCCATAGAAACATACTATTTTGCATTCTGGTTCTTTTCAGACTCACTGAAGTAGTGAAGCTTTTCTCAAATTTTGGAAGACAAGTGTAATCATGCAAACCTTAGGCCCTAGCTTTTACATATTTGAAATCAGACAAAAGTGAATAGCCATAGTATAAAACGTAATTTATGATTAACAATTTCTAGCTTTGTGGTCTTCATAGGTGAATGGTAAGAATGATCATCTTTTAAATGTTTGGGGGTTAAAATTTTTTCTTTGAAACTAACAACCATTTTTTGCTCTGGCAGTCTCTACATAGAAGGGAGAAAGTTTTGTGTGAGCCCACGGATTAGAAAAGTTAAAAAATGGATGAAGAAGAATAAGCACAGGACTCCCAGAAAGAAGCCCCATGGTAGAAAGCAGAGAAGAATCAGAATTATTAAAAGAAAAGGAAAGAAGCAATAACAGGATAAAGCAAGCTCCATGATGAAGACACCTGTGGCACATGGCATTGTGAACATAGACACCAGACTTTGTCAGTGATGGATGATTGTAGCATCAAAATGACAAGTACCTATGTGCTAGAGAAACCAGTGGCAGAAAACATCACCTGCAAGTAAGAATTATGCTGGTCAAATTACCAGCGAAATAATAAGATGTTCCTGACAACGCCTTGTAGCAATCATTCTCTGTACCTAAATTCAGACCTAAATCCTCCTCTCTCCCACCCTGCTTTAATGACAATCTCCTGTATAATTTCTATTTTAACATGCCAGTGTGCAGTTCCTTCTTATTGCTCTATTTTCCCAGTACTGTTCTTGGTCCTTCCTTCTCTGCAATCACCTTTGTGCTGTCACCTGTTTTGTTTCTATTCTTCCAGTCATTTTTTTATTTCTTCTTGCATAATTTTACAGGTAGCTTTCCAGATACTAGTTTGGTGTAACTGGCCAAAACCATGTATCTTTTACCTATTCCAAACAATCTCTGCTCCCGGTTGTTAATATCCTGAAATATTATTTCGATGATAATAACCGAGCTTGTTTATCGAGCCCAAAGTGTGGCATCTGGAGCTATGCAACAAAGATAATCTCTACTGCCTTTGTTCATTCAACTACCTGTTCAAACACTTCAGATGGGTCCTTCCTACCCTTTTTGCTGAATTTCTAGTAACTAGCATTGAAAATTGCACATATCTGTCAGAGCCTTTTTTTGTAGACTAATGGTGATGCTGGTCTGACTAATGACTAGCGTCTATGCCACTCCATAACCTTCCACCCGCTGCTCTGCACTGCCTTCTCCTGTGTGGCACAGTCTCCAGTTCCCTTCTTCCTTCCTTGGAAATTTCAAAGTAACTTACTATTTCCACAAAACCACCTCAGCCAAAAGCACTTTTCCTCAGAGGCATACATGGGAAGCAGCAAATGAGGGAAAAGAAAAGTCTCAAAAAAAGTGAGTGCCACAGAATGCATACTTTATTTACTTAGCAAAAAATACTCTGTTCTTCATCCTCTTCCCCTGCTAATTACTGTTTGTTTCCATTTCATATGTTTGACTTAAATTAGCTCCTCAGAGTTGTTTCTTGGGTTTGTCCTGTAATTGTTATGTCTAACTACATACTGCAAGCATGGGAGAAAGCATGACAGATGACAGTAGGTAGAAGCAGCCACTTTTGGTTCCCTAAATAAAATAAAGATGAACATCTGCACAAGGCAACTAGAGAACAGGTAGCATACTCCCCCAGATGCACATCTGATGAAAGAAAGTGACTCCTTTCAAAACAGGTATGAAGAAACAAGAAACAATTATCTTCCCTGATGAACCAACAGCCTCCTAACAGGGATAAGGCAACTCATCTAACTCCTCTTCCAGTTTCTAGGGAATATTGTGTACGCCATTGTACATTTTAGGTATGCCAATGTACATTATTGTGAACATTGGCATATTTACATCCTCTGCCTGCTGAAATGACATGCAGGAATCCTTCTGCCAGAAGCAGGAGCTGGGATTGCTCTCTCTGACTCTAAACACGCGCAGAATCTCTTCTTCCTGAATGCTGTGATCAGCATGCTGGGGAGGCAGAGGATGGACCCTGGCTGATGCAAGCTGAAATGGCACATATTTGCCACCATTCCATCTGCACTCTGATGCTGCATTGCCTGAACAACACATAGATATAGTGAATGAGTATCAGACAGAATCCAATTCTCCTGTACCCAAGCCATCAGAGAGCCATGAATGCTAGATTGCTAAAATATATAACACTGCAGTACCTACATCTGACTGTTTCTGAAGGTTCTATTTATTGTCTTCCTCATGTTCTGCTCCTGATTCCGGTTTTTACCTTCACGCTTCCCTTTTGAATCACAGGTTTCTAGGTGGGGTCTATGATGGCATCTCAGCTCCTCATAGCTTTCCCATCAATGCAACCAGTTGCCTTTCGAGTGTATACAGTGTGCCTGAAGTACTGACTAAAGTACGGAGTGTACCCTAATTTCCATGCTTTTATGTCGGAGACTGTCAGTGTTTCACAGGATTAGAGCTGTGCAACTAGCTTTTCAGGGTGACACAGGCATGTTTGATACCTGTGTGAACCATCTGACTGTTTCACTTACAGAATCATTCAGTGTTGCCAATTGGTAAAGGCAAGTCAGGAAAGTCTGGGAGAATTGAGAAAGAAGGGAGCAAAGTCAAGCTGACAGTACAGATGAGAAAAAGTGAAACTATAGCTCTAGTTGAGACCACAGCAGCATCACTACCATGAGTGGAGTCTCTTATGGGAAGAGGAGGGAAGGGAAGACCCTATTGATTGGTCACAGGCTGCTGGGAAGATCCATGCAGTCCTGGCTTGCTGACCTGTCAGTTTCAAGTGTGCAGCGCAGCTGTGGTTCTCTTGTAGGCTGGAGAACAGTACCTGCTTCCTAGTGGTGACCTCTTTTTGTACCGTCAGCTTTTCTGGGCCCCGCATCTTAGATTTGTATCTGTTCAACAATTACTGCTTCACATTTGAAATTATGTAACTCTGGTGCAGTTCCCCCTCTTGCGGGTAGGGTGTAACGGCAGCAAAGTGTGAACTAAACACAGTTTTGTAGTTTTAATAACCGGAATTGTTACAATTTCACAAATATTCTAAAACCCAGCCATCTCTGCAACTCAATTATTATTGAAATGTTTGCATTTACTGGACCTACCTTAAGACAGGCTTTGATAGGTTTGTTTACGTTTCCCAGTTCTTCAGAGTGTGTGTTATTGTGTATCAGGTTCTCCTGGAGTCAGCAGATCAAATCGAGCGATTACCAGAGGGCAGAAGTCCTCTACCGGCTGCTAGCTGTATTTCAAGATTGGGTTCCTGTGCCTTCTTTTGAGAGCTGAATTAGAAATAACTTCTATTAGTCATTCAATCCAGAAAACTTTCTCCCTTGATATTGGATTAAGAACAGCACTTGAAAGATCTACTGTCTGCTACAGTTTCATCTGTCTCTGAACCCTAAAACACAAATACGTAAAAGAAAATCCTTCCAGTTTCCAAACCTTCACTTGGGTGACTTCACACTCCCTTTAGCTGTGCACTGTTTTTAAGTCATGGAAAGAATTGCTGAAGAATAACTAAAAAGAAGCAAAGAACCTGTTGGGTCTATTGAGACAAAATAAGCACCTTGAATTTGATACACTGGCTTAAAACGAGGTGAGACATCGGATAGCAAACACTTCTCTTTCAAAACAGTACTGGATTAGGAGACCCTACCCACCTTTACACTTGAAAAATAGCAAGAGAGCCTCAAGTTCAAACTCCTCTTTTAGCAAAACAGATCGGATTTTAACGGACGAAAATGCTCCCTAGCAGCATCTTAGCATGTTTCTGCTCCAAGGTAATTCCGGGCTTACAAGCTGAGTTTCTTTAGTAATGCCATTTCTGTTAAATGGACCTATCCTGTCTCAGGTTTCCAGTTCTAAGGTTACGAAGGTGCAGGATTCATTTTTATACACTAGTCCCATACAGTCTCAGTGGAGAATCTCACTGGACAGACTGATCAAGCTGTAGGGCCATGAAAGGAAAACTTCTGTCATTCTCACAAGCTGGGCTGGAAATAGTGGCAATCACATGTCTGGAGCATAGTTTGGTTAGAGGACTATAATTAATTACCTAAGAAGTTTGGAACAAGATTTACCAAGACCTTTAATGTTATTACTGAGATCTTTTTTAGATATTCACATAAATCAGTTGTAGTCTGTTGCAGTAGCAGTACAGGCACATCCCTTCTTGTGAAAAAAATAGTATTTTTTTCCCTAGGAATTCTCTTGCAATATACTCAGTGACAGGAAAAGCAATTAGGAGCCTCATAAAGCTGAATAAAAAGAATAATACTACTGGCAGCAGCTATAAAATAAATTGTACTGATTAGTAACAAAAAGTAGTAGACAGGCTATAAAGAACTAGTCATCTAACTAGTCTGCAAGATGAGGACTATTTCAGTCAGTCCAGAAAAGACCATGGAGATGATCAGAGGGCTGGAGCACATCTGCCGTGAAGGCAGGCTGAGAGAGCTGGGCTTGTTCAGCCTGGAGAAGAGAAGGCTTCTTACGGGGAGAACTTAGGGCAGCTCCCAGGACCTAAAGGGGCCAACAGGAAATCTGAAGGAGGACTTTATACAAAAGCATGTAGTGACAGGACATGGGGGAATAGCTTTAAACTGACACAGGGGAGATTTAGATTAGATATTAGGGAAAAATTCTTCACTGTGAGGGTAGTGTGGTGGTGCTCAGAGAAGCTGTGGCTGCCCCATCCCTGACAGTGCTCAAGGCCAGGTTGGATGGGGCTTTGAGCAACCTGCTGTAGTGGAAGGTGGCACTGCCCATAGCAGGGGGTTGGATGTAAATTTAAATTAGCATCTGGATCCAGAAACATCCTGATGAGACAAATACATTGCTCTTAGCAGTGTAGGTCAAATACCTGGTCTCTGAACTTAACTTCAGACAACTATTAAAAAAATGTGACTGCATTGTGCCCTTGACCTCAGTTTAAAATTCTGAAAATCCAGCAATTGTCCATCACATTTTACTTTTTAGCTTTCCTTCATCATCTGCAAGGTGTAATCTTCAAATATGCTTCAGTACTGAAACCATAGGAGAACAAGGTTATAATTTTGTTGCCTATAGATTGTTAATTTGCTAGGACTTGTTTGTTTGGTATTTGGGTTTTTGCTTTTTGGATTTTTCTTTTTTTTTTTTTTTTTTTTTTTGCAAATAAATGATTTTACATTAATAGCAATGATTTCATGCATGTCTATGTCATGCTATCTTCTACAACACAGAAAGTTAATGTCAAAGACTATGGGATGTCTTTCATCCTGTTGGACCATGGAAAAGAAAGCAATAATATGAATCATCTCCCCAGGCTGTTCTTAGTCATTTTGGCACTTCTTTTTTTTTATTAGATACCGGTAAAGATGTAACAAAGGTAAGAAGATTCATGTTTATGTCTGTGCTTACTGCTGACTACACAAACGCACAAAAAAAAAAAAAAAAAGAAACACCAAACCCCATTCTGCCTTTACCATTTTGAAAGCAAATACGACATTTATCTGAAAAAAACATGGCACTGTAAACGCAATCTCACAAGAGAGCAGATTTAAGCTGTCAGGGAGCGGCAAGGGCAGGTGAGCCAGGAACTGAATGTGACAACAAAGCGGGCAGGGCAGTGACCTCGTTCTGACAGTGTTCAAACAAAAAAGCAGAGTGGGGCCTGCAATGGCAAGCAGGGTCAGAGCAACCCCAGGTTTCCAGAGGAGTCCATAGCGACAAGCAGGCTGGAGGTGAAGCTGGGAAGTCAAGTCAGTGGGTCAGGATCAGCAAGGGAAGTAGCCAGGCATAGGCAAATCCACAGCGCAGCTCAGGCAAGGGCCCAACCTTGAAGAGAGCTTCAAGTGAAGGGGAAGAGGCCACCCAGGCGACAAATCACAGCTCTTCATCGCACATCTGTTTCACTGCAGCCCCATCCCAGGCTACTTGAATGCACTGTACCATAGCCGGCCTTGCCCACAGGCAGCTGAGCCCTCAGGGAGCAGGGAACAGGGCGGCACAGTATCAGGGCACACTCACAGCCTTGACATGAGATCCTGCATGGACTGCTTCATCTCCTCCTGCACATCTGCTCTTCTCTAAAGCCAGAATACACCAAGCACCTCAGTGACAGGAACCAGTTTGCCACCACAGCATCTAATGAGAGCTGGCGTTTTGGACTCATTTTGAAGTCTAGAACAGGGACACAGTTCCAGCTTCAGTTTTGTTTTGGGTGTTTTTTTTGGTGGTAGGAAGGGAAAAGAAGGAGGAATTGAAGTTTTAGATTCCCAGAGCGGAAGATCAACTTCTAACAAGAAGTCCATTTGGTCTGCAGGCACAGAAGATAGCAGTGTGTCTACATGATGCAGCTATGCTATCATCTATTCAGTTTGTATTTTGCCAATGTGGTTTTTTCAGCATTACAAATGGAACAAGCTTATCAGAAGACTGCAGGGTGATGCATGCAAACAAAACTCTCCGTTTCTCAGCAGTATTTCTCAATCCTTGCACTACAGAGAGTTCTACAACAAATCTGCGATTTTAAATGATGATAGCAGGATGTTCAGTGTCTCAAGTACGGGAATCAACACTTTCAACGATTTTTTTCCCTTTCTTTCACATTATTTTTACCTGCCCCTAAGATGGTGGAAATAACAAGGGTTTAACACCCTGATACAATGTGAGTTGAACAGGGCGGTGTCTTCTGCTAGCTGTAGCAATTGGATCACACAGAACTGATTGACACCAGCTGCTAAGGGCGTGTTATTTTTTTTTGTTCGAGAGGTGTTTTACAACCAAATTATCCAGGCTTTAAAATTTGTGTTTTCTATTGACCAGCTTCTCATCTGCAACGAAGGTTTGTACTCTCAGTGACTCCTCTGGGGATGCCCAGTACCCTGTGCAGCAATAGATTAGATGGATAGAGATTAGCACAGGGCCTAAAGGCTACAGAGATTGGCATGTGGAACCCATATATTAGCTAACTGTCGATGTCCCAAGTAACACCACAACGAGATTTGGCTTGGCATGCTGTGGGTTTAACAAATTGGGAAGATGCTTCCTTAAGAACAGGACAATCCACGACAGGACATCGCATCCTCCGTGAAGCAACTTCCCTGGCAAAGCCCCCGTGAGAGCCCCGAACTTTTCGTCTTGGCCTGCCAAGAGTTAGCACTGCGGACCGGTTTTGTAGGCCTAAACATGGGGCTGGCTTCCCGATGACCGGCACCACGGTCCCCCACTGCCTGCAGACCCCTCAGCCAGCCGCAGCCGCCCCATAGCCCCTCACCAGCGGCCACGACCACGGCAACATGCGGGGCAACCCTGACGGCGCCCTCCCCCCGCCACCAGGCGGCGCCCTCCCCCCGCCACCAGGCGGCGCCTTCCTCCCGCCACCAGGCGGCGCCCCCCTCCCGCCACCAGGCGGCGCCCTCCTCCCGCCACCGGGCGGCGCTCTCCTCCCGCCACCGG
>WYDI02031349.1:0-12130 GCA_009867235.2 Psittacus erithacus
CATACCATAGCACGTCATGTCCAGGGTGTGAACGGGGAGATACCCGGAAGGGCTAGCTCTCTCTCTCTCTGCTCGATAGGCGAGTGGTGATTGTGTTCTCTTCCCTTGTTATTTCCGTTATCTTTATTATTATTATTGGTGATAGCAGCAGTGGTTTGTGTTGTATCTTGGTTGCTGGACTGTTCTTATCTCAACCCGTGGGAGTTGCATTCTTTCGATTCTCCTCCCCATCCCTCCGGGAGGGAGCAGAAGGGGAGGTTGTGGGAGGAAAACGAGCAGGCTACATGCTTTTCTAATTTACAACTAAGCTTAAACCACGACGCTTGCTTAATAGCTTTACAAATTCAGGTTTTGTTTTATAGAGATATTTTGCCAATATACGGTTCAAAAGTAAGTCAGTGGTAGATTGGAAGCACAAGGTTTAAGTGCCAGTGATATTGCCATTGACCTGTGTGTTTATGTATTCCTTCGGCAGTCAGTCTCTGGTGCTTGTTTAGCAAGTTAAAGCAAAAAGCTTTAACACAGATCTGTGCCCATGCTAGTCATTGTGTATATTGCGTTAGATAATTGCAGTGAACAGCATGTTCAGCCTTAGGTTTAAATCAGGTTTGATGCTGAAGTTCTGGAGAAAGACGGCAGCCATGGTAGATAACAGTCACGAACTAGAAATAACTTCTATTTGGATTTTTTTAAAGATGTTTGGCAGATACAGTTGTAATCTACTAATAATGTTTTCTTTTTTTGTAATGTTTATATCTTGTCATCATTTATTGAGGAAGTCAGCCCTGTCAGCTTTAAAAACTTTCTGGACATCATGTATGTAAACATGGTGGACTAAAGCATTTGTGTGATATACCCGTCTTGACAGATGACAGAGCTGGTTCCATTCAGTTGCTCATTACTCCCTGCTAAGCTGAAAACAGGAGAAAAGAGAACACCACTTGTTTTCTGTTTCTACTTTCTGAATGTAAAGCA
Organism: Psittacus erithacus; assembly: GCA_009867235.2. Taxonomy (NCBI): domain Eukaryota; kingdom Metazoa; phylum Chordata; class Aves; order Psittaciformes; family Psittacidae; genus Psittacus; species Psittacus erithacus. The sequence continues at coordinate 976 of WYDI02031349.1, forward strand.
AAAGTCTGACTTACTAATAGTAAAATACCAGAGGGACTGCAAAGTATAGACTTATGGACAAAATTACTAACTGGAGGCCTTTATTTTGTATAATGATTTTCATATTTTGATAATGTTTTTTAATTTCATGAGCAGGTTTTTTTATCTTAACATGATAATTTACACACAGTCACATACAACACTGTAAATGGCTTTAGTAAATTAAGTCCATTAAAATTGAGTCCATTAAAATGTTTTACTTCTGAGCTAGTGTAAGTATCTTGAGATAAGCAGATATGACTGAAATCTGAAAATAAGGACACTGTATTGAGTTGTAAACATAGAAAGGAATTAGGTGTTCTAGTAATGAAGTGGGAGTATGTGACAGTATATTTTTGGCCACAGGTAAGTTTCTTCATTGGTGAAAGAATAGGAAGTAGTGATGTCAATGTGACAAGTACTGAATTCTGCATATAATTTAGGTATCTCTTAAAAAAAACCCTGGTTTTCAGCAAGATACCAAAGAGCACTGACTTCTGTAATTTCACGGAAGGAAGGCTGGAATGTGTGTTACAAGTTCTCAATATTTCCTTCTTACACCAGAGGGCTTCAGTGTTGCAGCCAGACTAATTAAAAATGGAAATAAAATACATGCTTTTAATTGGTGATAAGTATTGCAATATCCTGTCAATAAAAGAGTTCTTAATTTCCTTGTTTTTCTTATTTAACCCATTTTTCTGAAGGACTTGTATGCAAGAGCTTACATTTGCATATCTGTTGTGGGGAAAAAAATACCTTAGATATGCTTTTCCTAACATTACTTTCTGACTTTTCTTCTGGAGATCTAGGGACAGGAAGAAGTAATGGAAATAGCAGAAGGATCTTAGGTTATTGTTTTTAAGCAAAAGCAATAAGACTATTTTGATTAAAAAACAACATCACAAACTTCTAGTACTTTGAACTCTTAATGTGAAATTATTTATAAGCATGGGGAACTTTAGACATAGTACTCTGTAGCTGCCTTGTGGAAGCTGGTAACAACAGTCTTCTGGCTTTTGTGTTTTTGAAGTATGTTTAGTATTTTAAAAATGTTGCAAAGAGGCACAGAGCAGATGCAGTTGTAGTAGAGGAAACTGATGTCTCTTGAGAATGATTTGGAGTTAATGTCTTTAAATATGCAAACACAGGAACAGAGATTCTCAGAATATGTCTCAGGCTATTACACCTCCTTCCAAATTCTCAGTGTTTTATTTCTCTTTATATGCTTAGGTGGTTTGTGGTGGGTTTTGTTTGGGGTTTTTTTTAGTTTTTTGACTGAAGTTTCTGTACATCTGTTGGATAACTTAATTTGCTGCTGCAGATATATCCACATTTCCGTGTGTAATTACACCATGCCAGAAAGTGAAGGCAGAAAATTTGAATTCTAGAGTTATGATATCCCCTTATGTGTACAAATATATTTTCTGACCCATTATCATTATGGATAATTATATTATAATTAGGGATGGTATTTTTAAAATTAAGAACACTACCTTGTACCATGTTCTGATGTGCAATGTGGTCTGTGCTCTTTTGTTAGTAGTAATAAGCTACTCTTGGGCAGTCTTTCTGAAATGATTATGGTTATGTGTGTTAAGTATATTAGTATAGATATGGGTATAATTATACGTATTTTAAATATAAATGGAAGCTCTACTCTGCAGATAATTGAACAATTAAACAGGATTTTTAGGGGTTATGTTTTCATTAGTCTCACTTCCAGGAAAAGAGATTAGTGAAAATGCTCTCAAAAATGCTGTGTTAATTTGCTTTTAGTTTGCTAAAACAGTAAGGGTTTTGGGTTTTTTGGTGTGTGTGTTTTGTTTGTTTTGTTTTGTTTGTGTGAGTTTTTTTGTTTTTTTTTTTTTTCCTTTATTTAACCCAGAGCTATTGTGGACACAATTATAAATCTGTGCTGTGAGTGTAAGTGGTACTGTAATAAGGTATGAAAAACTTGGCACTTTTATTGTACCTCAGAAACCACCCAGAGTTAGAAATGGTTTAATTTTTAAACTTGCATATGATCTACAGAGAAGGAAAGTGAAATCCAGTGTTTCATTAGGGGGTTTCCTCAAAATAGATTTTGTAGTTCTGTGTAGTACAGTATTGTAACAATGAACACCATAAAAAACCTCACATTGAAGGAAAAATATGTTGCAGACTATTGGATATTTAGAGTAAATGAGATACAGAGGATGTATACTAAGAGCAAAAGGAAAAAAATAATCTCAATTAACCAGCTTTAAGTGAAGAAAATTTATTCTGCTGAATGGGGAAGAGGTCCTGTGCATATGAGGAAGTGCAAGATCAACAGAGACAATGATAAGAAGTTATTTTGAATTACATAGTCACACAGTCCATATGCACAAAAAGGCAAAAGTGAACTTGGATCATAAGTCTTTGAATATTGATACTTTCGAACTTCGAGATTGTCTGGTTTCTAAAGGTAGGTGATAATATAAAGCTATAAAGTCGAGACTTAATGTCTCCTTACTTGAGGATTCAGTAATCTTTTCTTGATTTTTAAATTGTTTCTGTAGATATGATAGTTTCATTCCTGAATGTACATCTGTTGTAGCCTTAATTTAAAAAGTTTAAATGCCCTTTTTTTTTTTTTTTTAGGAAGGAGCTTATTTAAACCTCACTTCATACCTTTTTAAAATCCTGCTTCAGTTTACAGTTAACCTTAAACACTCTGATCTTTAATTTTTAAGTCTTTCACAAGTCAAACATGTAATACTCATAAAATATTTAATGAAACTGGTACTACTTTCATTAATCCTGTTTTATCTTTTACCTGTAGTTTTTATGAGGTTTTATTGTTACTTTTGTGTGAAAAACATATTTTTAGCTTCAGTGCAGCTTGAAATCGGGTAGGAATTTTATTGGTATGTTCATTGGTCATATTTGATCCCTTATAATTACTTTGTATCTTCATTTTACAGATGGAATACCTCAGGTTTACTATTTTGGCCCATGTGGCAAATACAATGCTATGGTGCTAGAACTACTCGGACCTAGTCTGGAAGATTTATTTGACTTGTGTGGTAGGACGTTTTCTCTTAAAACCGTTCTTATGATAGCCATACAGTTGGTAAGTAGAATAGATCTTAATTTGAGCTTCTGTTAGAATAATCAAATCAGTCTTCAATGAATTAAATGCTTATTTCATTTAAGAGACTTGCACTGCCCATGTTTAAAATGGGTGTTGATGGCTTTTAAAGAGCCACCATACAGTTTTAGTAAGAAGACTGTCTTATGTCACTTTCACTTACTTTATTGTAGTTGCTTTGTTCAAGAACCATTGCATGAATGTAGTTTCATTGTGTCTTCTGAGTTCTCTTGATCACAATCTGAAATAATGAATTGTAGCTTAATATACGCAATTAGAAAAAAAAAAAAAATCCCAAATTTTCCTGAAATAAAAATAGTTTTAATTCACAAAAGCAGTTGGATGATGGGACACCTAAAGTTAGCATAAATATTTTTCCTGGTCATTCTCAGAAAGAAACCAAGCAAACAAAAAACCAAATCCCCAAACCCATCCAGAGATACTAAAATAGGATAGGATTATTAAACAAAGAATTTTTTTTCTCTGATTTGGTTCCCATCTGATGATAGGTGGATGTGGAAAGAGGGAAAAAAGGAAATAAGTCTTGCATCGTTTACTTTGATAGAATGTGTTTTAAATGAGTTCTTATGAAAAAATACTGATGCTGAACCTCCACTTCTCTAAACAGGTAGTGATATTTTTATCCAGGCAGGGTAAAAATAGCCATTTAAAACATGACTGTAATTGTATAACGGGCCTGCAAGTATAGACACATTCAGCTTATTTACAGTTGGAATGGCGAAGTTCATTTTTTAAAATGCTCAGATTACTGCAGATCATCTTTATTCAATACTTGCTGTTCTTCCTGAATATATACATTTTATAGAAAATGATCCAGCTAGAATTGAGGTTATATGCATACTGGTGAGCTCCTATGTCTTCTCTTGTTTATACCTTTAACGTGTAATAGATTCAAATGGAACTTTGCTTCTCACTACCTGATGGCATAATTTTTTGGTTTTAGTTTTAATGTGCACAAAATACGCCTGGTGCCAGCTGTTCTTAAAGAACATAACTTCTGTTATATACCTGATTTCTTTCTAATGTCCAGTGTGAAAGTTTCCAGTATGCCACGTACTGTATCTTAAAGGATGTGCACAATTTTCATTGACTTTAAGTGGGAGATACCTTGTTAAGTGCGATAGCTCTTAGGTTTTCAGGTGATGTGAAGGGTTATTTCCTGTAAATTTGATGTCTATGTAAGTTATTTAGCTTCTACCACAACTTAATGTGGCAGCCAGAAGCTTAAACTAAACTATCGTTTCTTTCTTTTATTAAAGATTTCTCGTATGGAATATGTCCATTCAAAGAACTTGGTATACAGAGATGTAAAACCTGAGAACTTCTTAATAGGACGACCTGGAAACAAAACGCTGCAAATCATTCATATTATAGATTTTGGTTTGGCAAAGGAATATATAGATCCAGAAACAAAGAAGCACATACCATATCGAGAACACAAGAGCCTTACAGGAACAGCTAGATACATGAGTATAAATACACATTTAGGAAAAGGTATGTATGCTTTTTAAGTGCAGAAAGAATGCAACAGCTGTCATTTGTCGGAAATCATCATGTTTTCAAGTTGTAATTTTTCTCAGTCTATAGTCATAATAACTGCAAGTTTTGTGTACTCTGCAAAATTACAGTTTGTCCTTGCAGGAATACTGTTTATGGGAATATGGTGTTCTGAGTTGCTAACCATCATGGTCATGTCTCAGCAAACAATAGTTATTTTTGTCAGATATCCATAAAAGAAAGGTGATGTGTATCTTTCTGTATCATAACATCTTCACATTACAAACATACCATAGCAGGTTGAGTTGGTGGCAGGTAGATATGCTTATTAAAGATACCAAAGTGAAAAGATTGCAAGAACATATGTTTTCAATTCTACTGTGCCTGTTTTTTGAGCCCTTTGAAATGCAGCAGGTAGTGTAATAAAATATATGCTGATTTCTTGATTTTCTTGGTTGTGTTTAATGTTTATACTGTTAATGATGTTTTGTCAGACTAGTTAAAAGTTATGCTAGTGTTGTAAATATGATGCACTAAAGAAATGGCAGGAGATATATATAGAGAAGTTCTTGTTATTGAATAATAATATGTGAGCACTCAAAGCAGTCTTTTTTTGGATTTGTTTATTCCAGTTATATAGAGGTTTTCTAGTGAAAGCAGGTTTGACACCTTTAGGTTGTGTAAACAAGTTGCTTGGCATTGCATGGTAGCCACTGATTAGGTTGCTCTCAAAGTTGCTTTGTATTAATATGGCAAATGAGAAACCATTCGCATTTTCTAAATAGTAATAAGGTGCTTTATCAATAAAGTCAGACTGTGCTAGTTTGTAGTTATCAGCTGTAGCTGGTAAATTGATGTTAACATGCAGAAACGTAGAATTGTTTATGTTGGAAAATACCCATCTGCTAACTGCCCACCTTTTACGCTAGTGCTGCCAAGTCCACCATTAAACCATGTCCCTCAGTGCCACATCTACATGTCTTTCAAATATCTTCAGGGATGGTGTTTCCACTGCTTCCCTGGGCAGCCTGTTCCAGTGCTTGACAACCATTTTGTTGAGGAATGTTTTCCTAATAGCCAATCTAAATCTCCCTTGGTCATTTTGAGGTCATTTTGTCTTGTCCTGTCTCTTGTTACTTGAGGAAGAGACCAACACCCACCTCGCTCCATCTCCTTTCAGGTAGCTGTAGAGAGTGATAAGGTCTTCTCTGAGCCGCCTTTCTCCAGAGTAAACAATCCTTACCTCCGCCCCCCCTCCCCAGTTTTTTAGAATTACTTCTGTGGAAAGGGTAGAATTAATTAAAGTAACGGGTATTTGAGAGAGCTTTTGATAAGTATATGAAGCACTAGTGTATATTTTTTTACTTACACATGAGGAATACTAAAATTTCAACAATATTTTTGTCAAAGAAATGTTTAATATCTAGTATTTAACCAGGTTTTGTGAAAAGCAACTGAGAGCTTTCTGGAATGCAGCTTGCTTGGCTAAGCGTAGTAGGTGGATTTATAGCCATGGAGCAGCTGAGAAACAGTTACCCAGTTTGCTCTTCTGCTGCAATTTCAGGGAGGCCAAGCTCGGTATCAAAACACCTGATACTCGTCTTCCACAATCAGGGACCAGTAGCCTCCAAAAGCTGATTTTGTTAGATACTAGCTACTTCAGAGCTGACAGCTATCTTTGCTTTCAACTGTATACCCACAAAAAAGACTCGGAGTGTTGGTTGATGAGAAACAAAACATGAGCTGGTAGTGTGCACTTACAGCCCTGAAAACAACTGTGAGCTGGGCTGCATCAGAAGGAGCATAGCCAGCAGGTCAAGGGAGATGATCCTGCCCCTCTTCTCCACTGTCATGACATCCTGCATTCAGCTTTGGGGCTCCCAACAGAAGAGAGATGTGGACCTGTTAGAGGGAGTCCAGAGTAGGGCCACGTAGATGATGAGAGGGCTGGGGCACCTCTCCTGTGAAGACAGGCTGGGAGAGCTGGGCTTCCTTACTTACTTGCTTACTTACTTACTTACTTACTTACTGGGGATACCTTCTGTGGCCTTTCAGTAGCTAAAGTTTGCATAAAAGCTGGAGAGGGACTTTTTACAAGGGTGTGCAGTGATAAGACAAGGGGAAATGGCTTTAAGGTGACATGGGCAATTTAGATTAGGACTTAGAAGTTCTTTACTGTGAGAGTGGTGAGGTTGCCCTGAGAAGCTTCCCCATTCCTGGAGGTGTTCAAGACCAGGTTAGACGTGTCTTTGAGAAACTCTGCCTGTGGCAGAGAGGTTGAAACTAGATGATCTTTTAAGGTCCATTCTTACCCAAACCATTCTATGATTCTATGAAGCATGGAGAAGTTTTGTCCCTGAGAGAAATTACCTTGTAGAAGCAAGGACACCAGTCACATGCTAAGGGCTGCAGAATATTTGTATTTCCTTCAAATAGCAATCTGTCTGAAGCCACATTATTTTTCACATGAAATTATTTCAGATGCGGTTTCCCAGCTTGGCACAAACCAACCAGAAATCCTTGATTAGAAGTCAGTTTCTGGAGCAAAAGTTTATTAAATCTATTGTCTACACAAAGTTCAGTAACTCTGTGTCACCTTCTATATACTCCTCAGAAGACTGGACCTTGGCAATTTTGTGCAAGTTTTCATGGCATTCTATACATCCTACTTCACAAATTAAAGAAATACTACATTTTTAGATGGGAGACACAGACATACAGCAAGCAAACTCCACATGAAGGAGAGGCTATGAATAGTGTTCAGTGTTACACCTCAGAGATCTTGATGGTGAGTTGTCACCCAAGAAATGCCTGCAGAATAATCAGGTCAGGAACCATTGATCTGAATCTGAACTGAAGCAGAGTCATTATATCAGGTCATGCTTCTCTCCATGGTTTACCAGCATCGCTGTAAAGGTTCAGAAAGGCACAGCAGCGGTCCGAGCACCGACCCCTGAGGAGCATCACTGATATCCACTTGAACAGCGAGCTTTTGACTGCAGCTCCTTGAGTCAGGCCAATTCCTTATCTACCAGGTGGGCCATCCATCAAATCCATACTTTTCCAATTCAGAGACAAGGATGTCATGTGGGACAGTGTTGAATGCTTTGCACAACTACAGGTAGATGACATCAGTCACTCTTCCCTTGTTCACCAACACTGTAGCTCCATCATAGGAGGCCACCACATTTGTCAGGCATGATTTGCCCTTAGTGAAGCCATGTTGGCTGTCACCAGTGACCCTCTTATTGTCCAAGTGCCTTAGCATGGTTTCCAAGAGGATCTGCTCCATGACCTTTCCAGGCACTGAGGGGGGACTGATTAGCCTGTTGTACCCTTTATCTTCCTTTTTTCCCCTTTAAAAAAAAGGTATTAAATTTGCCCTTTTCCAGTCAGCAGGAACTTTTATGGTCCCATGGACTTCTGCACCTTCATATTCTTTACATGATCTTGAACCTGATCTTCTCCTATAGCAGGTGATTCTTCATTTTCCCAGTCCCTGCTTTTGCCTTCTGTGTCCTGGGCAGCATGACTGGAGCTCTTCTGTTGGAGAACAAGGCAAAAAAGTCATTGAGTATCTTTGCCTTCTCCATGTCCTAGGTGACTGTGTCACCCATTTCCTTCTGGAGAGGGCCTACATTTTCTCTAGCCTTCCTTCTATCAACAGTATACCTGCAGAAGCTCTTCTTGTTGCCTTTTATGTCCCTGGCCAGATTTCGTTCTGTCAGGGCTTTAACTCCTGGCTGCTCTGACTATTTTCTCTGCATTCCTCCCAGCCTACCTGTCCTTATTTCCACCCTCTGTAGGCCTCCTTTTTTATGCTGAAGTTTGTCCAGGAGCTCCTTGTTCATCCACACAAGCCTCTTGATGTTCCTGTCTGACTTGCCTTTGTCAGTATGCATCACTCTTGATTTTGGAGAAGGTGATCTTTGAATATTGACTAGCTTTCTTGCGCCCTTTTTCTCTCCAGGGCTTTATCCAATGGTACTCTACCAAGCAGATCCTTCAAGAGGCCAAAGTCAGTTCTCCTGAGCTCAAGGGTAGCAAGGGTACTGCACAGCACCTCTCCTCACAATTGAATTCTCACTTGAAGAAGGACATTATCATCAAGCCATTCCAGGAATTTCCTGGATAGCTTGTGCCCTGTTGTGTTGTCCCTTCAACAAATACAGGAGTGGTTGAATTTCCCCATGAAGGCAGGGCTTGTGAATGTGAGGGTGCTTCTGTCTGCCTGTAGAGGGCCTCATCTGCTCAGTTGTCCTGGTCGAGTGGCCTGTAGCAGGCCCCCACTGTAATGTCCCCTGTCCTTGCCCTGCCTTTAATCCTGATTCATAAGCTCTCGACTGGCTCCTCTTCCATCTCCAAGAAGAGCTCTGTGCACTCCAGGTGGTCATTGACATAGAGGGTGACATCCCCTCCTTGTCTCCCCAGCCTATCCTTCCTTATAGAGCCTGTGGCCTTTCGTTCCAACACTCCAGTCGTAACAGCCATCTCACCACATGTCTGTGATGCCAGTAAGGTTGTAGCCCTGCCGGCCTGTGCACATACCTAACTCTTTTTAGTTTCCCATGCTGCATATGTTTAAGTTGGGCCTCTTCATTTGCAGGAAGGAAGAGAGGGATCCCACAGAATGTAGGTTCTGACTGGAAGCTTAAGGAAGACAAAAATGTGTATCTGTAAAAGTTCTAAGAAAATTGTATTTTCTGTATTTACTGGAAATCTAGGTTGGTGATAGTTTGGGGATTTCTCTAAATCCCAAAAAACAGTGTACTGAATTGTTGTCTAAGAAACTTGACTACAGAAAGTATAGTCACATGAATTTGCTTTAATATGGCTATGTCTAATGGTCTCTGTAACACCCACTGTCCTCGGTTGTATTAGTCTTTTCTTTGTGGTGCTAAGGTGCAAAGATGAGTTATTTTACAATGGATCCCTGAGACTCTTTTGGGAATGAAACAACTCAGTTCTTCTAATGCTTATTGAAAGGCCAAATGAAGTCAGTTACTTGAAACAGTACTTTTGGTATAAAATCAAAAAAACCCCAGCCTTAGCTTTATACTTGGTTATCAGAGCAGTCATTTTCTGGATTTAACATCAGTTTTCTAGGGGCCAGACTTCTTTGTAATCTAAACCAGCAAAAAATAATTCTACACTGGCTCAATTTTAATGCATTGTTTTATTACAAATAAATGTTTGGACCTAAAATTGTATTAGCCTAAATCACAGAGTTTCCCAGAAACTCTGAGAAAACCAGTGTTTCTGCAGGTACAGGCTGTGCTTTGTGGGGATGAGCCTCCAGGATTCCTAGCAATTTCTACATGTCACTGAGCCAGTGGTGCTGAGTGAAGTCCTTTTCAGATCTAGGACCCCCATGGGAAGTCCCCTAGTCTCCTTCTTGTACCCACGGAGTTATCGCTGAACCTGAGGGGCAGGAATTTAGCCATCATAGACAAATACCTTTTTCTGTGTAAACTAACCTTGTAAATCCATAATCACATGAAACAATCCTTCTAATACAAACTGAGCTAAATAAATCTTTGCTTCCTTAATTAAGGACACAATTTTTTTTTTTTTTTCCATTATTTTTAACAGCATGGCATATAGATGTGTCCTTATGATAAAATGGGTGTAGAACTTCATTTTTATATTTGAATCATTGACTTCAGGATTCCTGATTTTATTTGGGGAGAAGTGCTATTCTTTCTCTCATATTATTATATGGAATCATATTATTTTTAGTAAAACTACATATTCTGGATGGTAACTTTCAAATTTATTTTTGCTAAATTTTATAGACTGACAGTTCAGGATGTGTAGACTTGCTGTCTACTTTGTGATTACGGTAATGAATCTGTGTATCAAGCTGTGTGATCATCCAGGTAGCTAATAATGTGTTTTCTGATCCAGATAGTAATTTCTACACTATCATCCTTCCTATACGAAGTATTAGAACTTTATTTGGAGGGAAATGCAGTGTTTATAGTGAATGACCAATTGTCTGTTGACCTGTGTTATGGTTACTTTACTGCGTATGCTTAAAAAAGGATAATTTCTGCAAATAGCCTGCTAAATGAAGTTCTAGTTTTTACTAAAATCAACACATTAAGATGATTAATTTTACTATAGCTTTTCAACTAAATATAAAGATATTACTTTATTACTTCTTTGGCTAGGTTCAGGTGACCTCCTTGAAAGAAAAAAGACTATGTACTCTGAAGTTTTATTGCATGTTTGTCATCTTGTGATTGTATTACCTTTAATAGAATCATAGAGTAATTGGGATTGGAAAGGGTCTTAAGGTCATCTAGTTCCAGCCCCACTGCCGTCAGCACTTGATCATGTCACCCAAAACACCGTCCAAACTGGCCTTGAACTCTGCCAGGGATGGAGCATTTACCACTTCCTTGGGCAACCTGTTCCAATGCCCCACCAAATTCACAGCAAAGAACTTCTTCTTCATATCTTACCTGAACTTCCTCTATTTAAGTTTGAGCCTGTTACCCATTG
>WYDI02031350.1:0-12247 GCA_009867235.2 Psittacus erithacus
GGACTCTTCATTAGGGACTGTAGTGACAGGACAAGGGGCAATGGGTTCAAACTTAAACAGGGGAAGTTTAGATTGGACAGAAGGAGGAAGTTCTTCACTGAAAGGGTGGTGAGGCACTGGAATGGGTTGCCCAGGGAAGCTGTGAATGCTCCGTCTCTGGCGATGTCAAGGCCAGGTTGGCCAGAGCCTTGGGTGACATTGTTTAGTGTGGTATGTCACTGTCCATGGCAGGGGGGGTTGGAACTTGGATGATTTTAAGGTCCTTTCCAACCCTAACTATTTTAGGATACTGTGGTTTCTCTGTGCAGTCAAAGCAAAAAGGTTCAAGCTGATCCTGGACAAACATACAGCATAAGGAAATACACCAAAGAGACTTTCAGTAAGCTGAAATAGATGAGGGACCAACAGGTTCTTCAATAGCAAGTGAAGAGTACAGCTTTACTTTTGAGTTTTTCTCAAAATCCCTGTTTGATGCTGCTGTTGGCAATGCTCAATACTTGCCTGAGGACTTGCAGGGAGTCCTGTGGTCCTCACTGAGGTCATGAGTGCTGCAGTCAGCAGAGGGAAATGGCATAACAGCAGTTCACAACCACTCAGTGCCAAATGGCCATAGAAAACATTTCTCAGTGGGACACCTTTTGAAAAAGTCAGACTTGGAGGAAATGGAATTCATCTGAAAGCAAACTGCCTAGAAATTGTTGGGGTCTGCCAAGGGGTCATTTTGACCCTGAGGTTTGAGAGAGGTGAAGGCAAGCTGGAAAACAGCAGGGGGGAGGCTCCAGCCAGAACACAAAGGTCTGAGTTCTGCTGAAATAAGAGTAGCAGCATTAGCTCTGGCAAATCCAGAAAAGTCTCTTCTAGGTCAGCTTTCACCAGAACTGCTTTAAACTGGCCTGCTGCACATCTCCAGCAGTGAGATAGAAATGATGTTTCATTGGTTAATTCATGGACTGTTTATCTTGTTTACCCTCCAACAAAAAAATTGCTGCTTGACTATAACTACAAAAAGGTTTTGGCAGCCAGTCTTACAGCAGATGTTATTTTCTCCCTTAACAACTCTCACAGGGTTGATGTTGTATATCTCACAAATCAAATCACAGTGTATCAGGCCAAAGTTCACATTCATCTAGTCACAGGCTTTTAGCTGTTACAAGCTGAACACAGATTTTTTGGTTTTGGGGACCACTTAGTTCCATTTTCATTTCTACCAAGCAGGCTTATACCAGGCAGATTTATCTGAAAATATCAAACATGCTGGGCCAGACCTTCAGTTGAAATCCATGTGGGTGTGCGAATTTAATATTAATTGAAAGGCTTGTTTTTTACTGTTGACAACCTGCCTCTCTTTTTTTCAGTGCAAGAGAAATCTGATCTATAGATCAGGTGATGAAATGGTGTGGTTCTGACATATTGGTATTTGACAGGTGAAATAATCGTCCTGCTATTTTATTTATCCTGCTCAAATTTTACATTTAAAATCATTGAATGATTGAATCATCTAGGTTAGAAAAAGGCCTTCAAGATCATCAAGTCCAATCGTTATCCCAAGACTGCCAAGTCCACCACTAAACCATGTCAGTGGGGGCCTCATCCGCATGGTTTTCCACCTATTCCACCACTTCCCTGGGCAGCCTGTTCCAATGCCTGATCACCCTCTTTGTGAAGAAATTTTTCCTAATATCCAGTATAAACCTCCCCTCTTGAAGCTTGAGGCTGTTTTCTCTTGTTCTATCACTTGTTACTTGGGAGAAGAGACCACACACTTCCTCATTCCATATAGGAATATGTTGTAGTTGTAGAAAGCAATAAGGCTTCCCCTGAGTGTCGTCTGATCCAGACTAAACAACCCCAGTTCCCTCAGCTGTTCCTCATAGGACTTGTGCTCCAGGCCCTTCACCAGTTTCACTGCCCTTCTCCAGACTCACTCCATCAATTCAGCCTTTCTCTTGTATTAAGGGGCCCAGAACCACATTCTCCTTTTGCTGTTCTGTGACACTGAGCACACTCTTGCCAGTGGAGATAATTTTACTAAGTATAATAGTTTAGCTAAGCTGAATCCCAGTGTTTCTGCTGGCCCACATTTCCAAGGTGGCTGCAGATTCTCTTAGAGATAAACCAGAAGGAAACTTTCAGGTTCAGATACTAGCCAAGGAACCGGAAGGATGTGGCTCAGTGCTATGTGGCTTTGGCTAACCAGCACTTTTTTCACGCTTCAGTATTATAACATCAAAGGAGTGGTGATAATATGTCTTTTCTGCCAACTTTGATTTTTCCCTAACAGGAAGGTGAGACCTCTGTGATAGAGACTACCCCTCGTTTGGAGTGGTATGTGCCACAATATGGCCCATAATGTCTTGAACAAAGTGTCTGGGGACTGAGAGGCCATACTGCAGCTGTTTGACTCAGGATGGAGATGGCCTGTGTCTTACCAAGACAAAGAAGAACCCTGGAAGCATTCGTCCAAATTTCTGAAGCTGAAACCGTGAAGATTGACTTGATTCATTGAGAAGAGATTTTCACAAATTTTACCTAATGCTCTACTTCTGCAAGACTTATTTGTAGCAACAACCTCTCTGCCATAAGTAGGTTCATTAACAGTGCTGTGTGTATTCAGGTTGCCTGACCCAGTCCTTGTTTCTGGTTTTTTGCTAAAACACAAACTATGCAAGGGAACTCTTATCTTTCTTTGTGATGCTGTTATGTTTCTAGAAAATTAATCTCTGTGTATGCACACATAAACAATGATAATATTCATTCACTTATTATAAAGTCAAACCAAATTGCATTAATTTTTAAAGTTAACTTCATTATATGGTGCAGTCACCGCTTCCTGTCCCTTACACAAAAATAATTAATAATCTTCCTTTTTTAATTTTGAAAAATACCATTATTTTTGCTTACTTCTGTAATGTACTGCAATGCAATCATATATGAAAGCCAAGTATAAATGGTAGCATTTTCCATATGAAATGTTATTTCATCACTTCTGATAACTTCCTCAATATGCCAGGTTCTAAAAGGCAAAAGCTTTCCACCCTCAAATTGCATGAAGTCTGGCTGGCATGTGTGAAACATAAATGCTTCAGGAGAGGAGTTAGGATGACCAACTTCTCCAGTTATATCAGGTGCAGACTATTGGCAGCTCTTTTCCCCGTCTGGCCTGCAGACTTGATACTGGTTACAGTGGTATGGACATCCTGGTTCCCAGGAATGGCTCTTCTAAGCACATGCTTAGAAGCTGACATTTAGGAAAGGAGTTAAAGACTGGGGTGGGCATTTGGTGTCCCTTTTTACACTGACAGAACCTAATGATATTCTGATAATCTGTGTTTTAGCCACTTTCTGGAAATCTTGCACGCATCTTTGAAAATTCAAAATTTCAGAGAAATTTCATCAAAGCACTGTACTCTAGGGGCTTGTGTTCTAGCATGGAAAGCTGAGTAAGAACAGCAGAGAGAGAGAGGTGTACTGAAATTGGCACCATACAATGTTAGTGGAGTATCAGACAAGCAGAGGATGACAACCAGGTCAGTGGGAAGAATCAATGACATGGTCATGAATAAGTCAAAGGAAAAGAATCAGATGAGAGCTAATGAAATTATTCAAAATGCTAACAATGACACAGTCATTGGATGTTGTTGGATGGGAGATCAGTGGGCATCCATGTAGTGTGAAAAAAAATGTACATGTGAAGGAAGCCAAAACAAAGAAATATAAGGACATGGGTGTGGAGTTCTCTGTGTATGGTGAGAGGAAGGATAGTCCTTCTGAAAGCATTTGACTGGAACAAGGTAATTTAGCTATGATTCAAGATGAGGAGAATTCAAGGATGGCTGAGGTCATAGGTCTGAATGGTAAGTGGCACATGCTGCTGATGGTGGTGGTTTGGGAGATGTAAGGAGGCTTGAGAAATATGGTTTTAGATCAGTTTGGTTTTGACCATGCTGAATGATATCAAAACGCACAAGGGATGGCTGTAGAAGTGGCTGACAACCGGGACTGGATAGACAGTGACAGAACTTATACAGGGCTGTAGGCCCATTGGTGTTTGTAAGTGGAATGAGGATTGAAAACAAATTAACATGTCTGCAGAGACAATTCTAGGCTGTAAAAAAAGAAGAGAGAGAAAAAATGACAGACCACCATGAAAAATCAGACAGAAGAGGAATACCTAATGAAAAATATTCTAACGGTTAGGCATTGCCATTTCCTGGAACAAACACCAGTTTTTCTTCCTTTAGTGGGGTAAATGTTTGGCAGGCTGCATTAGTTTAACTTGCATGAGAGTAGTAATTATCAATTACGTAATTTGAATAAGCAAATGAATCTTCATATTCCCAGTTTGCTAGTGTTCAGGCAATAATTTCCTAATCAATAGCTATTTGTTCAGTATTCCCAACTGGAACCAACTCTGGCAATTTGCAGTCACTTCAAGTAACCAAAAAAACCAAATAGAAAGCCCTATTCTAGTAATTTCAAACTACTGTGCAACTTATTCCCCTCTTTGGGAATTCATTTGCTGTACTTTAATTATATTCCACTGTTAAAATGTGCTTAAAAGTGTTTCCTATGAAGGCTAAACAAAATAACATCCCAAACTTGGGCCATTTATTGTGACAGTCTGTCAACTTGTTGTGACAAGTATAACAGATTGGGTAGCAAAAGCTGAGCAGCAAAGGCTGTCTGACTGACTTTTGTTTCAGCAGACTATAGTATTGCTTGCTTACATTTTCAAAAGTGATCAAAATTAGCAATTTCAAAGTAATTAAAATCTTATAAAAGCTGCAATGTAAGCAGTGCTGCAGTCTTGGGGGAGGAGGCAAAGCCATACAATCCATAATATCACTATAATCCATGGAAAGCCATGGAGAAGACATAAACTTCGTTCCTCGCATTCAAGAGATTTGGTACGGGGATTTTTTCCTGACTCAGACCAGGCTGACAGGTAGCTTGAGCTGGGGTCAGGCTGGAGGTGATACCACCAGGTCTCTGCGAAAATCACAGTTACCAATATGGGTAGTCAGGACTTAGCTAAGAAATCACCTTGCCTTTCTCCTCCCCTGTGCTGTGAGGCATGGGTATAGAAGTCTTTATCTGTCTTTGCCTCTCCTTCATATACTTATAAATGAATAGCCTTCTTGCTTCCTGATTTCTTGCCCTAGCTCAGGAATCATTTAGAAGGCAGCACAGCAACGTCTTGTATGCCAGGCCAAGCCCGTACTACTCCCACTGACGGCTTAGACTGAGGAAAAACAGTTTTAGTACTAGATGTGTAGTCCTTTGTTAAAAGAAGAGGCGCTGTCTGCAACGCTGCACAGCTGAGGTGCTTGGAGAGCTGAAGGCCCTGCAACAAAATAAATAAATAAATAAATAAATAAATAAATAAAAATCACTGTTCTGCTCAAATGCACGGAAAACCCAAATTTGAAAGCTTCTCTCTGAGAAACAGTATTCCTGGCCTCTGGTCACCTCTGACTTCATGACTTAGCACCATCAAAAGCCAAATCATCCAGCAGTCATTAGTCCACTATCATGACGATGAAAGTTAAAACACAAAATACTCCTAAAAAGGCTTAGAAGTCTGCACACCAGTACAGTTAGAGATGCACAGAAAGCCATCTACAGCTTCCCAGATGGCCAGTTTGCCAAAATTCAGTAGCCACATACCCAGACTGCACACATAATATCAAGATGGACTCAGACTGAAAAACTGTGGAGCAAGTAGCTCAAAACTGTCCTGGAGATAAAACCCTCAGGTCTGTTTCTAGTTTACCTGAAAGAAAAAACACAACCAAACTGGGTAAAGATTAATACAGACAGTTATATAAGAAAAACTATGATAAATCGAAAGTGTGCAACACCACTTAAAATGCTAGTGTTCCATAAGCACTATATTTATACATCGTAACAATCATTTAATCAGATGGAAACCTGTTGAAGATGGATGTTAGTCATGCAGAGGCTGTACTGGGACCAGGAATGTGAGCAGGCTCAAGAGAAGGAGGTGGAAATGAAAACTGCATATAAAGGCATGTGTACAGCAGAAGGATGTGTGAAGATAGAGGAGACCTACCTTAATCTTCCATTGTGCAAACATCACATAAGGTACTGAAGTAGAAGAAAAAGTCCTACCAAAAATGCTGTGAAATTCCACACAATTGGGAAAAAAAACAAAACAAAACAAAACAAAACCAAAAAAACCCTTCAATTTTCCTATTCAAGGCAAATGTATATTTAAAAAAATATGACAGCAAGAAGTCATGAAATGCCAAGAAAAGATGCAGTAGAAAGATTTAGGGCTTTCTATACATTCTTTTTGTCTGCATCCAGAAGCCAGGCAGAAGCCCAGCTCAGGCAAGCAAAGAGAAAGGGAAAATTACATCTAGTAATGTACTTTCAAGACTCGGTAAGCACTACCAAAAGTTCTTGGATGACCTACCATTGCTGATAACAAGGGTTGGTACTGCTAATGGTGCACTGGGCATTGCAGGCTCTTAATCCATGCCCCAGGAAGGCTGAGGGCACTCTCAGTACTTCCACCTTGCTCAAGCCCCTCTTAAACCCCTTCACATGAGTAGCTGTGATAAAATTATGAGATTTTCTCACTAACGTGTCAGGGGAGGAGGGTGCCCGGAGTCAAGAGGCTGGAAAAACTTTGATGAAGGAAAATGCATAAGAGGGAATTTCTGAGGTGTTCAGAAACTGTCTGAAATGAAACAAATATTCCTAACATTCCCATAAGAAGCTGTAACTCAGGAGAGGCTTATCTAGAATCACCTGCACCTTAACTCAGGGTTTAGGAAAGCTCTAGTTTTAATTGGACTTTAAAGGAAATATCCTAAAGGCCTTTGGAATTTTTACATTTTTATTCCCTTGTATTGAGCTATTGAAAACTTCTGTACCAATAAAAACAAGATTGTTCACAGAATCTGTAGAAATAAAATAATTCACTAATAAAACCTACAGACTTTCACTAAAAAGAAAGCTTTATAAGTCTTATCTAATATTGTACATGTACATTTTCTCATAAGGGACACTCAGTGAAAATTCACAGAAACAGTATCTTCACAAAAAAAGTGATAAGGCTCAAAAATCACACTGCTGTCCAAACACCCTGTTGTCACAGAATTATGAAGTTTTCTTATTCTGTTTTGTATCCCATATTTTCCATGGAATTACTCTGGAGCCAGGAAAGCTGCAAAGCCATGACAAACCCCCAAAAGACAGCCATCCTTGTAGCTTTTTCACGGTTTCTGCCATAAGCAAACACAGCTGTACCTTCTGCTTTTGAAAAATGACAGCTACCACAGATAGCATTAATCAGCAGCAGATATGAAACGTCATCTCTGTAATGAAAGACACTATAAGACAGTGATGTAGTGTGAGAGACTGATCTGAAATCAGACGCCACTCCCCATTGTCTCAAAGATTGGTATAAGAAGCTGAGATGGAATTCCACCAGTCTCAGAGATGGGTTGGAGGAGTTGACATAAGACTCCAATATTGGTTGTCTGGGAGAAGCATGTGAGGAGCTGAACTGGGACTGTCCTATGATGGCTGTCTTACTTCTTCAGGCTGCAAATTATAGGTTCAGAACCATCAACTTCTGTGGTTAGGAAGTGACCTGCATGTTTGTGATGATAGTTCCAAATATGAACATTGTTGTCTCTGTCAAGTACTGTCATCCACTGTATGAATTGCACAAATATTCTGACAGGTTAGCAATCACTTTCTCAGGAAAAGTAGAAGCAAAATGGATTTACCACCATTTCAGCTAGTTTGGGTCAGGTGTTCTGTCTCTGCTCCCTCCTGGCTTCCTGTGTCCCTCCTCACTGGAAGAGCACGAAAGACTGAAAAATCCTTGATGAGGATAAGCGCCACTGAGCAACAACTAAAACACCCGTGTGTTATCAGCATTGCCTTCAGACTAAATCCAAGACACAGCACTGAACCAGCTACTGGGAAGAAAAATAACTGCTGAACGCAGGACACAAACATAAACTACATCTGGCAGTTATGCAATATTTTATAGGCAATTGCCAAAGTCTGTATGAAGCTTCTTGCTGACACACCCCCACTCTTCCAGGGCTCTCAAGGACACTGGAATTTCACTGCAACCACACACGTAATGTGTCCTTTAAACTCGAGTGATGGAGTTGCCCACATAGTGATGTGTCATGGAGGGTGTCCATAGTAGTCATCGGTGGAGAGTGTCCTCAAGGAGGTGAGCTTCTGGAGTCATCCTCATGGCAATGGCTATTTTTTGTGATTACCTTTTCCCCCTTTTACAATGACCTGGGAGGAGTATTCTATTCTTCATGTCACATACTACATCTTCTTGGTGGACCAGTTTCTCTGGTCTTGCAGCCAGCTCTTCAACTGCAGGTGTCTGCAGCAATTCTTGGGATAATGGATAGCAATTCCTCACACCAAAGGAGGTAATGGACAGAAGAGTTTTAGCTCTTTCACACTCATCCCTCAGGCAATGGAAAGTGGAGTCCCAGTTCAGCTCCTCGCACCCTTCTCCCAAGCAAAGGATATTGGAGTCTTATCACCACCCATCTTTGAGACAATGGATTGGTGGAATTACATCTCAGCTTCTCACAGCAGTCTTTGAGACAATGGACAGTGGAGTCTGATTTCAGATCAGTCTCTTGCAGTTGTCTTCAGGAAAAAGACTGAAAATTA
The DNA here is from genome assembly GCA_009867235.2 of Psittacus erithacus. Lineage (NCBI taxonomy): Eukaryota > Metazoa > Chordata > Aves > Psittaciformes > Psittacidae > Psittacus > Psittacus erithacus. The sequence continues at coordinate 8,689 of WYDI02031350.1, forward strand.
GATTCTTTAAATCCGTACAAAAACAGTTTGTGCAAAGCATATGCCTATAGATATTAGCAAGGTTTAATCTTGACAAATGTCACTGAATTCTATTACAACAGCGAAAATATAATTAGGTTATTTTTATTACGCCTATTCTCAATTTCTCTCTGCATCTTTAGTTTTACTGCTATAAAATATATAGAGAAGGGAACTGAATTTAACAGTAGTAGAGCAATTACAATCTATTTCTGAAATATCTTCACTCAATATAGAAGAAAAGGTAAATAAATTGCCTGAGAAAATTGATGGAGAGAAAGTGCCTTCATAAGTGAATGAGAAATGCATGGACAAACTTGAAATGAGAAAGGAAGTGGGAAAGCAGGGAACAGAAACTTACACCAGCTATGCAGAACAGTTCACCATAACCAAGGCATTTGTTTCTCTGGCCGTTTTAGCCAAAGGCTGGACAGACAAAGAGCAATTTGAAAGCAATTTGAAAGCATGTCAAAGCAATTTGAAAGCATTGGCCTCCCCATTGCTCCCGAGCAATGGTGAGGCCCCTAGCACAGCCCCTGGCACCTCTGCTTATGGCAGCCTGATCCCAGACTATGTGTCTATACCATGCCAGAGCCAGCCACCAGAGCAAGCAGCCAGTCCCTAGGGAGAGGGCTGGAATGGGATGCCTTCAGGGCCCTGACATTAACTTCACATGATTTATGCTGTAGAAACAGGACAAGAGGTAATGGGTTTAAACTTAAATAGGCGAGGTTCAGATCAAATATAAGGAAGAAATTATTTACTGTGAGGGTGGTAAGGCACTGGAACAGGTTGCCCAAAGAAGTGGTGAATGCTTCATCCCTGGCAGCGTTCAAGGCCAGGCTGGACAAAGCCTTGGGTGACTTGTGGGCTAGTGTGAGGCATCCCTGCCCATGGCAGCAGGTTGGTAAGGGTGTTGGAACTGGATGATTTTTAAAGTCCCTTCCAACCCAAACCATTCTGTGATTGTATGATAATGTTCTTTGAGTTTAGAAATCCAGAAGCCTGAGGACACAGGGAGAGGAGGAAGCATGACCAGAAAGTATGATAAAGATGGCAGGGATCTGGTTAAGCATGATTACTCAGAACAACTGAGTTGCTGTCACAGAGCATTTCTGTATGGGGAAAGGCTGACCACTTTCTCAATTACATTAATATCAATAGAAGACTATTTATTGAAGTGGTACTGATAATGATAATCTCCAGCTGGTGAAAATGAGGCATTGTTATAAGAAACTATCTGCCAGTAATGGTTACAACACAGATAATCTGCTGTGTACTATTTCAGCATGTCTGTTCAGTGGGAGATGGTATAATTATTTCACTTTCACTGTTTTACTTATATGACATGGTATGGGTATTTTGTAACATCAATTTATTCTTCACCAATCTTCAGTGTGGTGCCAGCTGTTAGCATCTGAATAAGGCTGTTTTCTTTTATATTGTACACCAGTATTGTTTTCCACTACTGCTCTGTAGCAATCAGTAATCCTGCACAAAAAGAGACCAACAGTGCAATTCTGACAATAGTATAGGTTTTGGCTTTTTAAAAGTAAGGGTATTAATATTCCCAGGGATAATCGCCCTAGCAAAGTTTAGCCAACCATAAAACATAGTAAGATATAGCCATGTAAATCTGATAGCAAATATTAAAGCTCACATAAAGAAATATAAAATTTTGAATGCAAATATAATAAATTGATGGTCTTTGATCACACTTTAGAGTGCTGGAATTCTTGCATTTGTTTTAAAGACAGCAACAGTACCTAGTGTGTAATGATGACTGTAATCTCTCACACTGAAACTGAGATACCAGCACAAAAGACCTTGTCATTAAACAAGTTATTCTTCTTTGTGGCTGATCTCTTTATCTTCATAGCTTTATTCTCCCCTTGTTTTTAGGCTGGAAGGGACAATTTAATCTAATTGTTTTATGATTACTCACTTCATAGCAAAATCCAAAGAGCCTTACTAAGTTATTTCTGCATCAAACCTATAACTTACCATGAAAAAAGAACTGCAAAGATTTCTTTATTTCTTCTTACAAAAATGAACAATACAAAGAGATTGATAAAATCTATTTCCACTCATTAATGCGTCAGCCCCAAATTGTTGGTTCTTCTTTAATGATGCTGGTGGTGTGGTTTGGAGCAAGCTGGCCCCCATGAAAAAACACCTGTGACTACAGTAAAGCAGTAGATACTGCCTGAGAGTATCAGAACATAGCCTGATCACTAGCAATGGTGATCCATTGTATTTAATTATCTGTGCAATTCCTGCAGAGTTTTAACTTGTGTCAAATCAAGCAGTAGTGCTGGAAATTACCAGTCATAAAGAAACATTCCTGAGAAAAAGGAAGAAGAAAAAGACAAACAATTCAATACAAGCTTCATAATGACCACATATTTTGAGATCCACCAGGGTGCTGCCTAGTCCATGCATGAAAATGAGGAATAAATGCTGTTTAACATTTTGCTTGAACAGTTTTTCCTTTCAGAAAACTATTTGCAATACAATAATGAGAAAAGCAGAACTGTGAAGAGAAACATTCTATAAGACTGATTACCTTTCTAGGGCATATCATCTGATATACACTTTGCTTATCCAGAGTGAATTCAGTGGTTAAAAAGATTAATTGAGTCTATTTTATGTTACTTGTACATGCTCCCACAGAGGAAGTAACTTGTGTTTTTCATTCTTGGCTCAAGCGCAACAGGCTGGAATACACCAGCAAGAGCAAAATTACTTTTCCAAATTTAGAAGTTCATAAATCTTATCATATGCAGCCCATCCAGTGATTAGTTTGGTTTTCTTCCTCACAGTTCTTTCTCAAATGTTCAAAAATCCCTAAACGTGTATACAGGAGGTGCATAGTATCTGCCTCTGCTTTTCTTCTCTGCTCTTCCAGGGTAGGGATCTGACAGCTCACTTGTGCTCATGCTCTCTTCCTCCCACCCTTTTCCACTCTCCTCATAAACACATACAGTGTCCGGGTGTGCAAGCACATACATATGTACACATGTGCATACACTTTTTCTACCTCACCTAATGAAGGAGAAACTACGATGATTTCAAGGCACAAAGTTGTGTGGTCTGAAGAAGTCGTGTGATCTGGTTGATGTAGGCAGCCAAGGATCGAACTGTTACTACCCCAACTACATTCATTCACCCCACAGCCATCACTGGGGAACGTTTCGCTGCACAGCTCACCTCTGCTGCTGCAAGCGTGCACACATGTGCCCAGCTGCCTGAACCAGGCAGGGCTGGGGAGACACTTGATGGCTCTGGAATGAGCTCTGAGAGCTGCTGACGGCAGTCAGCAAAGTGCCACCCAGCACCAGGAAATGCCTCGCTCAATGTTCCCAGTCTCGCAGGCACACTGTAACTCTCTGAGCCCAATCTGTCATAGAATCATAGAACAGTTAGGGTTGGAAAGGACCTTAAGATCATCCAAGTTCCAACGCCCCTGCCATGGGCAGGGACACCTCACACTAAACCATGGCACCCAAGGCTCTGGCCAACCTGGCCTTGAACACTGCCA
>WYDI02031351.1:8185-24283 GCA_009867235.2 Psittacus erithacus
ATCCTGGGCATGACGTGCTGTGGTATGGAATACCTCTTTGGCTAGTTTGGGTAAGGTGTCCTGTCTCTGCTTCCTCCCAGCTTCCCTTCCTCCCTGGCAGAGCATGAGGCTCAGAAAGTCCTTAGTCAGTCTAAACACTCCAAGCAGTAGCCAAAAACATTGATGTTATCAGCAATGTTCCCAGACTGAAAGTCAGAAACACAGCACTGCACCAGCTACTATGAAGGAGCAAAATGACTGCTGCTGCTGAACCCAGGACAATGTCACATGTAAAACTGACCTCGGGTTGTTTAAGGACACTTAAGGATATCTGGAAATTGATCTAAAACTTCATCTGTAAATATTCAGTATTTCTTCGAAAAGGTCAATGTTTATTGCTATGTATATCTAATTAATGGTAGGTTTGGGATTTTTTTCTGGGAAGGCTAACTAGAAACTGCCTCTAAGAAAACTGGCTTTCAGAGCTGCCAGCTATCTTCATGTTGGGAGGCCCCCAACTCCTCTATAAAATAGGGCAGCTTCTGTGGATTCTCTCATTTAGCAAAGTGTCTCTATTCAACATAGTAATAGAGATCAAGAAGGATTTCAGCCTAGTTTAAAAGCTGACATCTTCAGAATAAGAAATGATTTGAAGTCTTGAAGATACTGAAAAGATTCTCATAAGGTTTTGAATCAACCTTTAGAAAGGAAGATTGCCTTAAAAAAGGAGCCCAGACTAAGCCTTTTGTATCGATACAACACCAAGAACAGCAGTAAGGCTTAAGTTTAGCAACAGGTATTTCTTTGCCTGCAAAAGAGACTGAAAAACACTCTCTACTCTCTTGTGAAATAACCATTTTGGTTTTGCGGTAACTTTTAAACCACCAATTGGTATTACCCAGAATGTCCAGACAACAGACTAATGGCGCTGAAGATCTGTGGGCTGTCCTCAAATGTAAAAAAAAAAAGAACAGAGTAGGTTTCAATGGAAAATGAGTGTTTTCTCATTAAAAAGTAGAAGCTGTTCCAACTTATTTCAATGGGCTTCACAGGACATCGTACTTCAAGATCAAGGTGGGAAATGGGAGTAAGACAGCATTAGCTGAGGAGTCTTGAGTCTTTAGGAGAGAAAAGTAATAGAAGAAAACCTAAAAGTGAAGGTGGAACTCCATTGGAGATACATAGTGAGGGAAGCATTAAAAACCTGGGACTGGCATTTCATACAAATACATTACTATTTTCTGCTTTATGCATCAGTCACTCTCCAAAGCATGAATATGACTGGGTTTGGTTAATATTCAAGTGCAGTGAGAAACTGTTTTTCAACTCCCCCAAAATCTGTTTTGGCTTGTTTTGGTTTTTGTTTTTTTTTTTTCCAAAACTAGGATAAATATCTGAGAACAGCAGTACTTCTGCTGTTAGTCATTGAGTAAAGAGTTTTTGGAGTTTCCTTCACTATCTTACATGGTTAAGAAATGATTACATATTAGTAAAATTTACAAGTGAAGGTAAATAAAGAGTTATATTCCCGCCTGAAATCATGCTGATTTAGGTTTTGAGAAATCTGTCCTGCAAGGTGAACAAACCTTCTGCTAACCTTCCCTTTTATTTGCCTATTTTTTTAACACATAGGACATTACCTGCTTTTTTATTTTCAACATCTATTCAGTTTTAGTGTTCTCTTGGGTTTACTTTCTTACTTCAGGCTGTTCTCTTTCCCTTGGTTTTCTCAGTTACAACAAGCCTATGCACTTGCAGCCTTTCCTCAGTGCAGTACTGAATGCTCCATTTTCAAGCATTAGAATAATAACAATTTTCATGTTGCTAATATCAGGCACGATCAGAATAGTAGCTGCTATTTTAATATTTGGAAATTGAAGACAACAGAGGTAAAGTGATTTGCTGAAAGCCACATACAGAGCATTGGACAGAGCTTTGACTCCAGAAGTCCCTCTTTTCTTGTCTGTAATTGTGCAAAGATTTATTCAAGACACTTAATTTTGCAAAAGCTCCAGACTCAGTGGGACTACTTATGCGTGAAAACTAAACTATGTATCTAAACAGGATCACTGCCATATTCTGTCTTAAAGACGTGTTTTCTTTGGACATATATACTTGGCTTGATTGGAACAGATTTAGGATTGAGTGACGTGCACATAGAAAATAATATAATGGCTTAAAAACATTTAACAAAATAAAGCATTCAAAATTAGTATAAACTAACAAAAGCTGGAAATGTTCAGAGGCCATTCAGGCATGGATTTCATCCTGATCTGAAATACAGCAAAGATTCTGTCATGTTCCATTTTATTTTTTTTTCCCATTTGTTTTATGGTGGACCAAAGTAAGAAAGCTGTGGCTTGTAGGTTAAAAAATAGAAGAATATTTGAATCATTTTCGTTGAGCTTGTGCCTGCCTCAGTTTTCAAAAGAGACAATATGAGAGCATGGCATCCATGTGGGACAGGAGGAAGCCCTACTCAGTACTTATCAGAAGTTCCTAGTTCTTCTAAAAATAACACTCCCTTCTTTCCCCCACAATCCAAATTAAAAAAAAAAAAAATAATAATAGTGCAAGGTGTTCAATTGGCAGCACAAACTGTAAATCTTTATTTTCTGTTTGTTACATGCCTCTGAAGTCCCTCCATTCCTGGCATGCTGCATAACGTCTTTTGTGGGATGGGGGACAACCTGCACTGCAGCTGAACCGGAGCACTGTGTGTACTGCATGGCTGTTCTCTGCAGGTGTGCCAACCCCAGCTGCTCCTGAATACTTTTTACCTGCCAGCCCATCTCGGTGGGGCATCTCTTCAGTCACTGTCAGTTTCTCTAAAGGCTGCTCTACCTCCTCTCATAGGTTTGGCTGAAATTGGCCTCCCAGCTCATATGCTATTTGTCTGCTTTTCCTCTTTCATCCTGTTTCCAAAAGAGATAGACAATGCAATTGCATAAGTCTTATTTCCTTTGGAAGGAAAACTACAAAGAAGCACTGTGGACAGTGGCCTGTAGATAAATAACCATAATGGGAAATCAGCAAGCCAGGATTTGGGACAAAACTATTAGCATTTGAGAGAGATTAAACTAATTCAATCCTATATATATTTTCCACTTTCAGTATTTTTCAGGTCATATTCTTATATCGTATAAACCCAGAGAGATCTGTTAATTTTAATGTAGCTGTGCTATTACAATAACTGCTGGTCCAAATAATATTAGAATTTAATTATTAGAATAATATTAAAATTTAGCAACAACCCTTTTTCTTTATTTTAAGAATTTGCTGCGTAAAAGTACTGACCAAGGCAAGTTTTCTGATAAATCTTTAGATGTCTTAAAAAAGGGTTAAATTTTCCAGTCAAATTATAGTTTTTCCATATGGAAGGCAAGCTGTTAAAGATCAAATCATAAAACAGTGTCAACTTAGTTTTCAGAGCCTCTTCCTGTCTAAGAAAAAGTATAAAGCCAAGTTACAGCCCAGTAGATTTTACTTTGTTTAGACTGTATTATTTTCCCTGTGCCATATGACCAAGTCAGTGAAATGTGCCCTAGTATTGTACTCTGTACTCATGTTCTTTAACTTCATGTTGCAGCAGAACTGCACCAAGTAATGTCAATAGAAGTTTTTAAGTAAACCATCATTTCTGACAATGGATCTTATTTAACTTTGTGTGATAGAAGTAGCCAGTGGTGAAATGAGCTTAGTCCTCCACAATAACCACAAACAAGACAGGGATTAGACAACACTGCTTTTTTTAACTTGACCTGGCTTCTCCAGTTTACAAACAATCGGAGCACTCCATTAGATATGGAGGTTTAGCATGGGATTAAGTTAACCAAGCTGGAAATAGGGTCTATATTGTGGAGCCATTGTCTTGTTCCATCAGCTTGTGGGCAGGTGACGTGATGCACTGAAGGGTTGTTAGTATGAAAGTCATTAGTTATCATGTTTGGATGCTAAGCAGTAATCTGGAGTATCATATGCAGAAACTGCATTTAGAGGTTCCACAGCAATGCTCTTGCATTTATAAATCCAAGACTCTTTATAAAACTAGGACCACTACATGGCTCTCAAGCAAAAAGCTGAAAAAAATATTCAAACTACTTCTAATATGAATATTTTAAGCCCATCCTTTCTCATTTTTCCTATTTGGTATGTCCTTTTCCTTAAACTTTACTGTGTGCCTTCTACTTACACGTTATTTTACTGAACAGGATTTAGCACTATTTAAGGGCAACTATATTTTCTTCTTGAAAACTGGGGGCTTGCTTAGTAAGCATTTTAAAAATAATACAGAAAATTTTATAGAAGTATTGCCTAAATGAAGTTTTTCAAACTTTTGATAAACACCAGTTATGAAATTTCATAAATTTTTTTAGACCCCTCAGCTCAGAAAAAATGTAAAAGAAAAGCTCTCAAAATAAGACAAATGGTCTTATTTTACATTGCGTGGAATGAGTAGTTATTTGCCTGGTATATGAATTTCTACTGTGCCATTAGGAGATGAAAATTTTAAACAGATTTCACAGTTGAGGAATCAGGCAGGAAAAAGAAAGGTAAAAGGAAACCAAAGGAGGAGTAAATTTTTATGTTAATAATCTCTGAATCACCTGTAAACATAAATGAGCTGCTATTCAAGTATATAATATGGCGCATAAACAAGGGCATCAGTGATAAATGACTTTAGGATGCCATTTATTGTCACAGAAACATGTGCAGGTGTAAAATCCAGTCTTTGGTCAGGTTTATTATGCAGGCTTAGTGTATTTCTTCATAGCCTGAGCAAGTGGACTAAAGCAGTAACAAAAAAAATCTTCAGTTGTCCCCTTTGATGCATGTGTATGCCATGTGTGCCTTCTATTATATAAGCTTAAGCCAGAAAACAAAACCTATCAGCAGCCTGGTGGTTCAGAAAACAAATAAAAATACTCAAGACACAATATTGTTATAAGCTTTGTGATTTTAAGCCAGTTTTAGATTTGCACAGGGCCTGAAACCTGCTGGGGCTGACCAAACTACAAAAAAGGCAGTAGTGTAGCTGAGGATAAATGAGGTAAACAAGGTCAACCAATTTCCAATTTAAGTAAAATGGACTTTGTCCACTGCATGTCTCGACTGGAGATGCCCATCAAGCCAGTTTACTGTCATTTATTAAGCAGGTATATCACCTTGTATTTACTTTTCTTTTTTTTTTTTAATTTACCACTACACTAAGACATGGGCTATTAAATTTCTAACGTTTCTAAAGCTTCATCTTGCCCTACCATGCAAATGAATATAGCTTTTCAGCAGTGTAAAATGAATACATTTCCTAGCTCTTTTCCACATACTCTCTTAACGAGAACAGGATCCACTATTCACTGTCAAAAACACTGAACACAAAGCAAGCCTCTACCTTTCCTAATTTTTTTTTTCTTTTGTAACCACCAGTTAGCCTAATTATACACTAATATAAATTCCCACAAAGAAATCCCTTTCAGCTCACCGGCTGTGAAGCTAACTCTATTCAGGAAAGCCAGTGAAAGACTTAGGAATCAGTAAACCCTCAGAGGGATGGCTGAAACTCTGCTTGGGCAGTATGTAGCTAAACCCAGCAAACAGGTACTGTTAACCACTGTCTATGTCCATTGCATAGAGATATGAACTGGACAAACAGAAACTCTGATACAACAGTGAGCAACTCATGCCTGTCTTTCCAACGATGCCCAGTTTCCAAAACTTCATCAACACAATCAGACCCAAGTCTGCTCTGGCAGCTTTGCATAAAGTTTCTCCCGAAACAGCCTGTGATCAGCAGGATGTTTCTTCAGCTTTCTGTTTTCTCATCCTGCATTTTCTGTGAAAAGAGAGAACTCCTTGTCCTCTTCTTCCTCAGCTTTCAAAGGACTCCACTAACTACTGCATGTTTCTCTCTCTGCACCCTTGAAGATACACTGCATGCTGGTGGGATGAGTCTTTTGATTACCTCCCTTTACAACAACCAACTTTTTGGAGTTGATATAGCTCTCCATGCCCTCCTACACTTTCTTAGCATTTGACTGAGATTATTAAGGAAGTGAACATGGGGTTCTGCCTTTAGGGCATCTTCAGGATTAATTGTTGAAATGGCATAGGTGGTGCTAGGAGGAACACTGAAAGCAGAAGGCAGTTTCTATCACACTTCATTTCAATGCTGGAACACACATGATTAAATGGACTCTTTCGAGTGACAGCACATGAGCCAAGTGAAAAAGGTGTCTTTTATTGAACAGACAGGCTACATTTCCTGTCACTTGCTGAAAGATGCCCACAGCTGCCAACTTTCAAGAGAAAAAAATAATTCCTAGCCCTAAAGCAAACAAAAATCCTCTAATAACCTACCATCTGTGGGTGTCTTGCTGTCACATGCTGACTTTTTAATGAGGCAGATTTGTCTGACAGTTACTTTCCGTCCCTGATTGTAGGCTGTGGTCTGGGGGGCCACAAGCATGATTAGGAAGTGATACAATTTTCTAGGGCCTGCCATTCTCCCCCATGCTCTGATATGAAACAAGCAAAGCCCTTCTGCTTTACATCTGACCTTGACAAGGGTGTTTCTCATTTCCTCTCCTCTTTTTGCCTCCTAATCCTTCCTGAAAACATGTGCTTGCTGAATAAATTGAATCCAGTGTTTTTAAGTGGCATCTTCCTGGTGGTTTTGCCCATGTTAGAATTTTACACACGTACGGTTCTTTTAAAGGGATGGGGAAGATGATTTCTCCTTTGACAGTGTACCAGCCACGCTCTTTCCTCCTGTTACCATTCCCCATCTGTATGTTTGCCTGAAGTGCAGCTGTTCTGCCTGCTAGGATGGTGTGGTTTGATGAATGCCATGCTTCAAACACACGTCAGCAAGTCAACCTTCCTCAGTGAGGTGCTTAAAAGTAGAGGCAAGGACATCAGCCTGTTTATGCAGGTACTTAACAAAGCCTCTTTTTTTTTGCCTTACATAGGCCATCTTGTCTTGAAAATGAGGTATGAACAATCATTTATTCATAGAGGTCTTCCACTTATATCTCTGAATAGGTAAATGAAAAGAAAATGGGAACAACTACAATGAGATTTCAGGTCATTTTAATAATTACTCAAATCAGACCTGGGACTGGGATAAGGTCCATTAGCATTGTGTTAGTTTCCATCCTGAAAACATATATATCTTCCAAATCTAGGAGCCTACTGCTCAAAAGTTAAAGTAACATCATTACTTGACCACTTTCAAACTGATTTTGCACAATTACTGAAAGCAGAAGATAAAATACTTGTCTTGCTAGATAAAAATAGTCCTAAATTTCAGAACTGCAGTGGTCTTCAATAAAAGCTGAAGCCTTTTTTGCTTCTTTTTCCCTTCATTTATATGACTGCCACAAATTAACTAGTACTGAAGTCTCTGCAGAAATGAGTTATTGACAAAAACTATCAGAAAATGGAAGCGTACACTTTTTTTTTAAATTATAGCTGCATGTTCACTTCCTGATTCTTGTTAAATTGTTCTTTTTATGAGACCCCCACCAATAAAATGTCACTTGTCAGTAATGCGCACTGTTAAATGTCACATTAGCATCCCTTGACCTTCTTGTATTTTCAGGATGTGGCTGAGAGCCTGCTGTTACAGGCAGCCTGCAGTGGGACACACACAGGGCATAAGTGAAAGACCACTTGAGCAACAAAGACATTAAACGGTTCACGGAAGTTCACTTATGGTTTGAGAAAAAAGGGGAGACAGGGATGACTGTGACCCAGGTGCAGTAGACAGCTCCCTTCCATAGAGGCACACTCCAGCACTGAGACGCCCGATGCTGACAAAAAAGCCAAATCCTCCAAGACTAACACAGAGAAAGAACATCATTTTGTCAAAAGATCAAGGAATCAAGGAGACATTCGCAGTCATCACACTCACCTAAAATACACCCTTCAACTTGTTTTGATCAGACTTGTTTTCCTTTCTCAAAAGGTTTGTATCAGAAAGTTTTCAACCATGGCAGGGGATAATAATCAGGCTTTTCTACCAATAAAGAGCCTTTTCTTTTTTTTTTTAAAGACTACAGCAAAGTAAGCATCACAGTGCTTTAGACTTCACTTGAGCTCTACACACAATTTGGGATGGGGAGGGGAGAAGGCAAAAACAGATCCAGCCCTCTATCAGGAAATCCTATGACACTGTGAAAGGATAAAAATCCTGACAGAATTCAACAGGCTAATTTAATAAAAGGCCACTAAAGGGAATATTTTAGACTGGCTTAATAGTTGTTTTTTCCTCAGACTGTTGAAATTCCATTCTGTTGCAGTAATTTCCATACATAGAAGAAATTTTTATTCCTATGCAGTCTTATCAATGTCACTGTTTTCTCATTCTTTATTAGAAGAACACTAAATTAAAACAACACAGCAAAACTGCTTGGGGAAAACAGCTGTTTCTAATCATTCCTGCTTCTTGTACCTCATCATATCACACAGAGAGGAAGGTAGCTTTCAGACAAATATGCCACATTAAAGAGCCAGCATGTGGTTTTAAGATACTCAGAGGCTAGGTTTTTAGGGAAATGTTACCGGGGTGTGGGCTAAGAAGGGAAGAGAGGGGTTGTTTTCCATCAAATTTGGCATAATCATTTGGAAAAGGTGGCACTGGACTAAAATTTCACAGTATCCAAGATTTTCCTGCTGATTCCCCAGATCTTGATAATATACTCAATTCTGCATTGGCAGGATCACATAAATTAGCAAAACCTTTGGGATGCAATCTCTGTATCTCCGTCCCTTACGTGTCAAATACGCATGTTCAGTATAGGCTACTTAGGACAGGGACTGACTGCCACAGAGCTTCCACCTCAGTGAGCACCTCAGGATGGCACTGAATCTGCTGTTAGCAGCCAGGCTTTCAGAAGAAGCGAACATCCATATGTCCACTTCACTTACTTGGTGAAGTCAGGCCTGTATTTCAGCAAGGCCCCAGAGGATCTGCTTTCAAGACAACACGGACTCTGAACAGCGCCCTCTAGCTCTCCGGCGCCGCCGCACAAAGACTCGAGGTTTTGCCCAGTGAACTGATAGACCCACACCAGCGCCTGCAAGCCTGGAGACACTTGATCAGTCATCCCCTAAGAGAAAAAAATTAGATGAATTAGATACCTGGAAAAAGTGATTCAGTGGCTGGGTCTTCATTATGGCTTCATGATTGCTTCTCGTTCCTACATCATTTTTATTCTACTGCTGCAAGCCAACAACAACAAGAAATGCCAAGGCTGTCACAACTGTATTTAGGCATATCTCTGACCATTGACAAATTCATAGAGCAAAGCCAGAATGAAACAGCTGCAGTACTTCTCAGTATAGAAAGCCCTGTTTCTAGGAATGCATTATCTTTTAGAAATACATTATCTGAAGTACATCTTAGAAACAAATCTGTAGATTTTATTCCGTTCTGACGAGCCAGTACTCAGCTTCTATGTTCCAAAAGTTTGAAGCCAGAAGCAATCACTGTGCACGCTGTGAAACACAGGCTATAGACTCTTCTTATGCCATAGGGAACAAAGGTCCTCAAAAGGTAATATTAAAATATGAACAGGAGTAAGACTCATCCCTAGGAAGGCAATCAACATAAAATTAATCAGTTTGCCATTGACAAGTGACATTGACAATGCTAATCCTAACACTTACCTTAGATATCTCAGTGCTTCTGAGTTTGGATTCTGATTCTGCAGGCCCACAAAAGCAAGACACAAAAGCTAGCTACCATGGAGTACTTTCATGTATGGCCAGTACCTTCAAATATGAGGAGGAAGCCGCTAGTCTGCCACTGATGAGAAAAAGGTGGGTAACTGTGGTATTCTCTGCATGAATCTATAAAAAAAATGAACAGAATTCTCCACTTTGTACTGGGTAGTAGACAGAAAAAAATAATTCCAAAGAGGCAAAGCAACATATACAAATATTATTCTGCCTGCACAGTATCATACATAACTCATTAAAGCAAGAACTGGAGAGAGGAGTCAGCTATTATGCCTGAACATCAGAAATGGGATCTCCTGTCCACCATGAAGCTGACTTTTTGCAGAGATATGGATGATTTATTGAATATTATGTTGCTTACACTCAGGTTCTATTTTAACTGCACAGATTTATTCTTCATGATTTGAGTAACTTTCTTTGTGTCAGGAATTCACCTGACAAAGTGAACCTTTAATAAGGAAAAAAAAAAAAAAAAAGGGGGCAGAAAAGAAAGTTGGACTTTCAGGCCCTGAAGGAACATAAACTGAAGCTTTGTGAGCAGAGCCTGTGCAGCACGCTGAACGCTGTGCTCCAAATGAGATCACCACATCTCATCCTGGGTGGGAGATGGGCAGGTGAGATGAGCCATAGGGTGGACAGATGTGAGTCTGCAGTGGGGAGGGGAAAATGGAATGGCAAGCGTGGAACATGCACAAGTGTTTGAAATTATGCTTTTAAGCACTTTTTCTTTCTTGCCCTCAACATCCCAGTCCCTTCAGATTGGATGGGCCAAGACTCAGTGTTGGCAAATGCACTCTTTTAAAGAAAAGTTGAGCAGCTGGAAGCCCTAAAACATCAAGGTGGGGGGAGGGGGGGAGGGGAGGAGAAGGAGGGGGCAAAAAGCAAATCTGGATTTCAACACAGACTTGAATGTGATATTCATGAGGAATAAATGCCATGCTGTCACAACGAGAGTCAAATCTGCCCTGGCTGACTTAACTGATGAACACAGTCCGAAACTAAAACTTCAAGGAAAAAGAAAAAAAAAAAGGCCTGCATTCAGGTAAGATTCTGCTCTTTGAAAGTAGAGATGTGGCTGCAGAAATTAGTCCTAGGGATCCTTGAGGAGCTCAGAAAGCACAGATGATCACACACTAAGTCAGTTCTCCAGCTCATACATACAGTATCAAGGGCCTGTAAGATTGGAAAGCATTAAAATCAGGCTTTTGGGAGAACAAAAGAAATGATCTTATTAAGTATAGGCCTATTGAAGCCTTGTCAGGCCAGTATTCCTTTGGTCTGGGACCTTGCACCGACTTTAATAGACATTCCAAAGGGACACAATTCTTGTAACATTGTGAGATACCTTGCCTACTGTCAGTTTTCTTTACCCACGGCATACCTAGGAATTTGCACTCTCAGGCATGAAGAATGAAGGGTTTATCCCATTTTGTATGATGATGGATGCTTCCTTTCTCCATGGTAATACCAGACTCTTCTCAAATCTGCCATGCTTGTACATAGTGATGTTTGCAGCAGCAAGATTCAAAGGCCAACTTCGTGATACTGTTTCAAACTGTCAGTTTGTCACTTTAATGTTTTTTCTACCCTTCAATTTAACTGGCCTCAATGTTATGAGATTATTCAGATAAGACACCAGAATTACCTGCTTTGTCATGTTCATTTTTTGTCTACTATATTTACAATTACATATTATAGTTATATATTTTGTGTCCTGTAATTATAACACCCCTTTTGTTTCCCTCTGATCTAACATGCTTGGGGTTTTTTTATCCTTTCATAAAGAACAGGTTGTTATCTTCAAAACTAAACCATTGACTGTCAATATGAGAAGATTCAGGGACATGGTTAACATTCTGCAAGCATGAATTATATAATTACAACTACTTTCACCTCCATCTAAGTAGCCAAGAAAGCCAATGGCATCTTGGCCTGTATCAGCAATAGTGTGGCCAGCAGGGCAAGGGCACTGATCTTCCCCCTGTACACAGCACTGGTGAGGCAGCACCTTGAATCCTGTGTTCAGCTCTGGGCCCCTCACTACAAGAAAGACTTTGAGGCACTGAAGAAGGTCTAGAAAAGGGCAACAAAGCTGGTAAAGGGCCTGGAGCACAAGTCTGATGAGGAATAGATGAGGGAACTGGGGTTATTTAGTCTGGAGAAGAGAAGGCTCAGGGGGGGATCTTATTGCCCTACAACTACCTGAAAGGAAGTTGTAGTGAGGTGGGGATCAGTCTTTTCTCTCAAGTAACAAGTGACAGGACAGGAGGTAATGGCATCAAGCTGCATCAATGGAGGTTTAGATTGGATATTAGGATCGATATTAGGAAAAACTGCTTCACAGAGTGGGTGCTCAGGCATTGGAATAGGCTGGCCAGGGCAGCGGTGGAATCACCATGTCTGGAAGTGTTCAAAAACCGTGTAGATGAGGCCCTCAGTGATATGGTTTAGTGGTTTTGCTCTCCTTGGCAAGAGATTTCACTCTATCGCATAAAATAATTTCAAGGCAACCAATTAGCCTGTAAATCCAGAGGCTAGCACATCTGGATGACCTTGTAGGCCACCTAAGTTGAAAAAAGCCTTTTCTAATTTTCCATCTTTGCTCACTTAAAATAATCTCTACGTACCTGTGTTGCTCAGACAGTAGCAAAGGACTCCTCAGGACTTATGGAAGTGAACCCTGAAGAGCAGGTTCATGACCAAACCTCAAAATGTCCCTGCAGATAACTGCTTCTCCCAGAGCTCATGGAGAACACAGCCTCATGAAGAACAGTTGTGGTTGACCCACCGCTGGTCTGGAATTGACACCCTGCCTGACACTGCTCTGTATAACCCTAATGACCATTGGCATGAGGGGAGGAAAGTGTCCCAAGCCTTGGACACCACAGACAAAGATGGGAACAGACTTTGACACAACCCACTCATGATCCCAGTGTAACTGTGTGGGTTGCTTGAAATTTCATGTGCGTGCCAGGACACTGATGACTACAAATAATTTATTTCAATGCAACTGTCACAGTGGCTTCTTCAACAATAAATGATCATTCTGGATTTGCACTAAGAAGTCCAAGAACAGAATTTGTGGATTTTAAAAGTTTTAGTTAAAACTCTAGTTGCAGAACAAACTTACAAAATGATCCTTCCTGAGCTGTAAAATACCATAGCAAAATTTGTCTTTTTATCTTCTTACATTATGGCAGCACTTGCCATTTTTAGTTGTAGTTTCTGTTTTAGAAAGAGAAACTTTTTTCCCTACAAACACCTGATGTAACACAGCCTGCAATGCAGGGAACAAATATACCCATTACTGCCACAGCTAGCTAAACACTGCTCACTGCTCTTGCATCATAAAGAAAACAGTTATATTCATTAACAAAGAATGATCACATTCATCACACTTGGTATGCTGCTATGTTTACTTCAACCCTACAGCTGGATTCTGTATTTTCAACAATACAAAAAGGAGAAACTTTCTCAATGGAAAATGTTTCCTATTCCTTGGGACCACATAAAATTAAGGACACTGTCCAGCAATGGTTTGAGAGAAACAGAAAATCATAGGATTAAAAATACAGCTTGTGTTTTACTAAAGGCTGTTTGGTGTACTACAGATGGACTATTTACACACCTAATTCCTTTATATGAAATTGTTGTTTTTCTACAAAATGGACAACTCCAGTAGGTCAATGCATTCTCACCTGTTAATTAATACTTACTACATGAATGAACCAGCAGACTGCTACACTGCATTACTTTTGAAATCAGACGAACCATAATGTACCAGAGCTGCCCTTACCTATTTCACAGATTTCATCTTCAACAAAAATAGACTGGAATTAGACATGTAAGTCTTACAAAGCTAAAGAAAAGAAAATACATAGTCACATTTTGATGTTTTGTTGTTTTCCTACAGTGGTTCCAGAATTAATTAGGCTCGTAATCTCAGGGTTAGGTTTATAAACTCAGGGTTGCCTTATGATGTCATTACTTAATGCGTTTACTTATACCAAGCAGTTACTGTGCAATGAATGAAAGATAAAACATCAACAGCTCCAAACTTGCCCTCAAATTGTACTGGTATAAATCCCTTTGTATAGTGTTTCTTCAACCTCCAGGCAATGTTAGCAAAACCTTGTTCTGTTCTTTTCCAGGATAACAGAATACTGGGCCTTCATCCTTTGGATGGGACTGGATGAAAGCTGTGGTATGTTTTCAGTGTGATAGGCAGAGTAAATAACCACATTGTAACTGTGCTTGCACAGTGTTTTCACGGAAATACATAAGGTTTTTTGAAAATACCCATTTATATTTCAACATGAGGTGCAGAAGTTAAGGAATTCCAGATCTCAGCCACAGAGTCATGTGTTATATCAGCTCTGAACAAAATGCAGTTACAATTTCTTCTCTGAAGAACTTGAAGCTGTTTTCACCCATTTGAACAAGAATAAAACTGATAAAAAAATAGTGCCATTTTGATATATATTACATAAAGTAGCATACTTTGGTTATTTATTTCTTAAGCACATTCCAATATTTCAAAGATAAACTGTTATTCAGAGAGACTAATTACAGATGACAAAAGTAATTTATTGTTAGCCTGACAAAAAATCCATTAATATTTAAATAAATGAGGTTTCAAATTATGCACTGTGTACTTGCCCTGTTGGGTTGTTGCTTTTTTTCTTCCTGATAGCACTGGTTATTCTAAATATGCTGTATCTTTACATGTGTGGTGGGAAATCAGGTAGAACATATTTGCTATGGTATTGCAAAGAGAATATTTACATGATTTTGTAAAGGACCTGTAGAAGAGTGTGCAGTGTGGAAAATTAAATAAACCTTAGAAAAGAAATGGCAATTCACTGGCACATGAAATACATCTCAGGTGCATAACATTTGTTAGCTATGGATGCAGATCACTGCAGTCTCATGCGAGTTAGCTGGCCTAGGGGTAAGAGACAAGGCTGTAGTACTCTTACAAATCTAGGAAGTATGCTACGTCAGGCGATGAATGCCCCTTTAATAGTCACAAAACCAGAACTATTTCCTTGGTTTTACTCACTGTTAACAAATGAAAACTCTGATTCAACTGAAATTAGAGAGGAGCTAAGATTTCACCCAGTATCCCCACCAATGTGCAAGTTCAAAGGACTAGGAAGTTTGGGATCCCCTGGGTTTTCAGTCTTTGAACACAGAAACATAAAAAAGTGAGCACCAGACTTGCTGCTTGCTTCCAGACAGTCTGTGACCCCAGAAGTCCTTGGGCAACCTTTCCTACTCACCCTGACCCTAGTAACTTTAATGTCTGCTGTATGGAGCAGAGGAGACACTTATTCTACCAGGAAAAAGCCTGCATGGCAGTTGTGGCTTGTTCACATCTGTTCAGTAAAAGATGGTCTAAGGGATGCATCGAGACCACTTACTGTGGCTGCTCTGCATCTCCCCCTTTCCCCCTTCTTCTCCAAGCAAGAGGTCTCACAAGTTAGGAAGTTATTGAAGTTTTACTTTTAAACAGGGGAAAGGTGGTGTGGGGGGAAGGGGATTTTGGCAGTCAGCAGAGCACCATGCCATGCTCTGATGGGAAGGACTCATCCAGCAAGCAAGGACAATAGCTCACTTGTGCTGGGCCCTACCACATCACTGGCACACAGGAAGCGTATCCGAAGGTCATATGGAGCAGACCACTGCTCAACTATATTTTCACAGGAGGAGATGTAAACCTGATGGATTGAAGGAACATTACACACTGGACCTTGCTGGGAGGCTGGTCATATACAATAATGAATTTGCAGTTAAAGAGCACAGGGGTTTAATGAGCTTCCCTTACTTCAAAGAAACCCTTTCCCCTAACTCAAATTTGTGTATTTTTCTTTCCGACTCAGTGCTAGAATACTACAGCACCTCACATATAACCCTAATTGAGCTTCACAACTAGCATGACGAATAATTATTCTGTTGGACAATTATGAAACCAAATTAATTGGATTTCAAAGGTGGGGAAAAGGAGAGGGGAAGGAGGTATCACTCCAACACTTTCTGTTCTAGCCTAAAGAATAATCTGAATTCATGCTCACTGGGTATTTTATAGGCCTCTGGAACAGAACTATCTTCCCGTATGAAGACAGGCTGAGAAAGCTGGAGCTGTTCAGCCTGGAGAAGAGAAGGCTGCGTGGAGATTTCATAGCAGCCTTCCAGTATCTGAAGGGGGCTTAAAAGGATGCTGGGGAGGGACTCTTCATTAGGTACTGTAGTGACAAGACAAGGGGTAATGGGTTCAAACTTAAAACAGGGGAAGTTCAGCTTAGATATAAGGAAGAAGTTCTTTACTGTAAGGGTGGTGAGGCACTGGAATGGGTTGCCCAAGGAAGTTGTGAATGC